>RHLP01000409.1:0-34684 GCA_003719405.1 Aspergillus incahuasiensis
TTGTTGGACTTTGCGTGTGCATGCGGGGGAGGGCAGGGCCGCGGTTTATAGAGTTGGGCTAGCGGGGAAGACTTTAGCCATCGGGAGCGCGGGCGGGGATGCGGGTGGCGAGAGTCTACTCCGTAGGGCCCTAACTTAGGGCTTTGGGAGATAGCAATGGGAAGTGGAATCTCCGTGTTCTGATGCACTCTTCTCAAGCGCCCAGCGCAGCGGGCTTCTGTAGTTATATATCAGAGTGAGGAGACGAGATTTGGGCTACGTACCGAGAAAACGTCTCCTGTCTTTCGCGATAGGACCTGGGTTATTTAGAACCCAGCCCACACCGAGAAGTACGTCGTTTCAAGGCGTTAACTGACTGTGAGAATTTACAGACCACGTCAAGCATTTTCCTGCGCGGGGCTTTACAGTACGGCTAACTTCGGGGGATCGAGGTTCCTTTTCTCTTGCAGGACACGGGCTCCTTTGGTATAGACTGGTTTTACGGCTGCACTGTGGGAGGTATCGCGGTTATTAGATAGGTGCGGTAGTTACACCGGTTTGTAGAAGGACACATCCTTCAGTCGACTGAGTCAAGCATCGCCCACGCCAATCGCCCGGACAACCACTTTCATTAATTACACGCTTCCAGGGCCCTTGACTGCGAAATCTACCTGGGTGGGCGCGTAGTCCATCAATGAAGCCGACGTACAAAGTTGGAAAATTAAGGCTTCGCGAGTTTTAGATTATCCAGTACGAGACGCTAAAATGGAATGAGAATGAACACTACTGGTAGAGAAACTGGAATGCATCTTAAAGTATTGTAGGCATTTTTAAATATCTGTAGGCTAGGCTAAACAGCTCTTCGCAGCAAGCAGCAAAGAACCGGTCACAGAATCGGCAAGCGGGAGCAGCAGAGAGAAACACCGCGAATCATGAATCTGACAGAACACATGGCAGAGGAAACAATAAGACCGTAAGCAAGAACAAGTACGACAAAAGCAAAGCAGGACCAACAACCGAAGGCAGAGTTAGTTAGGTAACGCCGGAACTACCTTCTAACCAAAGGGCATGGCATGCATGGCGACTAGCTTCACTCAGACCACATGTACCCTTTCGAGCCCACCCAGGGAAAGCACTTTTGCGCACAGATCTCATTAACAGTATCCTGGTCGATGGGGTACTTGTTCAAGACGAAAACCGCATTCGGCGGTACACATCCATGCCCGGGGAGGTCGGGGAGCTTGTTCTCGGCGAGCAGGGCATTGCGATACTCCCACAGAGGCTCGAAGACGTTGTAGTCAGGCGCGACCTCAATGTGGCCGCGGAAGTAATCCCAGAATTTCTGGAGCAGTGACTCGTCCAGCCGATGCCTTGCACTGGCCCGGTCTTGGCCGGGGACCCGGCGCTCGGCAAGCTCGTACAGCATGCAGAACCACAGCCAGTCGACGTTGTGATAGGCGTTGAGGTCGCGGCACAGGCACAGGAGCGCCATTTTCAGGTGCACGGGCGCCTGGAGGACTCGGACGGGGTGGAGGTTGGTCCACGGGCCGGAGCTGCCTGTGCTCCTGCTGACTTTTGGTATGTATGCGGCGAACTCCTTGGGCCCCGGCCAGGCAGGTAGCATGGCGCGGGGAAGAGCGGCTGCGTTGGTGGATAGGACGAAGTAGGGGCTGTTGGGGGGGGGAGGGCTGGCGTGGAAGTGGCTGTCTGGGATCCACCACAGGAGACGGGACTTGAGGTGCAGGGAGAGGGTTATGTTGTCAGTGTCAGGCATGTGGAAGTGGGTGGCCGGGATCGGGTGGTAGCGATCTTTGCACATCCGCTTCTCGGCGGCGGCCCTGTAATTATCTTCCTCTGGGATTTTCTCGATCCAGGGGTAGCGGTCTTCCTGGCCGGCTACGCAGGCTGGGTCGGTACACGCAGAGTAGTTGGCACTGGCGATGGCGTTGATGGCATCTTGAAGTTTGTCATCGGGTACCACGAATTCAACGTCCTAGGAGATTTTCAAATTAGCTGCATTGAAGAGAAGGGAGGGGGGTGTTCATGGAGTACATTATTTTCAAAGTCCCCTCCAACCAAGCCGATGGCGGTCCAGCCGACCAGCACGTTAGGGATACCAGCTTTGTCAAAGAGCCTGGCTACATTGGCAGCTCCAACCTTTGTAGCGAAGTGTTCGGGGTCGTCCATTCTCGCTGATTACTGTAGAGAAACTAGTTGCTTCGCGGTTGTCGCTGAGAGGTCTGGATGCGGCACTTTATATACACCAAATCCTGGCTATCCTTGATGCGACACTGAACAAGGAGCATTTCAGGCCCCTTCTTCATGTTCATGATGGCATGTTCCATCTTTAAAGGCGACCATAATCTAACGAAGAAAGGGTCACCTCAAGGAGGGCTAAGCTTTCCAGTCGTTGTGTTGGCGCCGAATCTGAGACGTTGGACTTCTTTGAGATGAAACAGCAAATGACGATGTAACTGTGACAGAATATTCAACAACAACAAGAAGAAGAACAGCAACAACAAGAAGAACAAGAACAACACGATAATGGACTTCCACAACGAACTTTGGACCAGAAAGAAAGAGAGAGAAAGAACGAAAGACTACAGCAAATAGGGCGTTGAAAGGTCAAACAAAGGAATATTGAAGCGTATCCAAAGGAAGCAAAGAAGCATGTCACAGCTTGGAACAGGGGACAGTGCAGGCCAAGTATACTCCGGAGTAGTTCGTAGCTCAGATGGAAAGAGCAATGTCCGCACTTACCTCTGCGGGAGTCCATTTCCGCCACTCTGGCCTCTCCTTATCGGCATCAATGGTGCAAGATATTCAACAAAGAACAGCAGCACTGATGTTTTCGTCTGTCATGATGAGCGAATTGAACCACCAAGCACAATCCAAGCTTGAAAACGCTAGCGCAGTCAGGGCGCGAAGGTAGGGTGATCATGCCTCCTCTGTCGTCATCCATCGCAGGCACACTGCTGCCGTCAGACGCGATTCCGACCTATCGCTCCTTGTCGGATCGTAAAAACAGCAGATTGACTTGATGACGATAGGACTGATGGCACCAAGGGACCCATTGAGGTCCATGGCAATTTGCCGGGAGTTTCCTCCGACCATACGCAAGGAACCAAGTCCATGACGGATAAGCCAGACACTAGCGCCGACGAGTAGGTCTGCATATAAGCTCAAAGGTGCTTCGCTCTGAAAGTAGAAGGACGCAGGATATTCAGCAGCTCGCAAGAGAACTGCAACAGGCGTAAGATGACGGCTTAAACAATACTTTCAACGCACACCAACTTCCCCTAGCCCTTTCCGGAATCTCAGTGTTCATAACGAGCACCCATCTGGATAGATCTGAGGCAGGAAGTGATTGTTCTCCAAAGATCGATCATCTTAGGCCAGAGACCTTTGTCCTCAAGTATTTCAATGTGCTTCAATACCCGTTCGCTGACACTTCTACCGCAATTTCACTCGCCGACCTGATAAACCCTGGCCTGTAAGATACCTCGAGTCCTATTGGCGTCGGCAAGCCTCAGTTTCAACCAAGTATATGTCGTACCCTCTAGATATTGCCGAGCGTGACTTTCAACAAGAAGTCGTTCCTAAATTGGAGGGTTCTTCAAGCAGTTCCCTAATAAGCACTCTCTTCTTACCAGGCCACTTGACGGTTTTTGTCACAGAGTAAACTATAACTTATTTCTGCGTGAGATTGAAGGTTTCCCGTTTCCATTTTTCGCTGCACTGCTTCTCGGAGCCTAGATTCTTGCACTGGCGTGGAATATCATGCTGATCTTCTGCCAGCACTGTTTGAAAATAACTGGGTTCTGTAAGAGATCCATGTTGTGGCTTGTTTAGAGCAGGCTGGAACTCGCTGCAAATGAATGGTTCGGGTGCCCGCGGGCACAGGACAGGCTATTGGGTCTGCTCTTCCATACACTGTACCAAATAAAGCCGGATCGGATCTTGGAGCGTCCGGAATGAGTCCATCGCTTGACTTGCGGGCTTTAAATAATATTTGGTCGTTTTGACGATGGTTCAGCGCAGCAAAATAGAAAAGGTGCCCCTGTAGAAACTGGACTGCAAAGCTTAGCTGCTTGATTCCATTGAAGACCCACTGGTATCACAGTTGTTGACTTAGCCACAATCTGCAATACCACGGCGTGATAAATGGTGAAGCTGTCCCTCTCCGCCCTTTCAACGACTTCTCATTGTTATGAGCAGAGTAGATCCACAGACGGGTGGAGGAGTACAAATCGGGCTTAGCGCCCGCTCCTGGAAACGTAGGCATCCCGCTCCACAGCGCCCTGTTTCCGTAGCCCGCCGTCGCACAACATCCGTGGCCGCCTGCTAGCTGGACCGGTGTGCCCCCTGCCTTTGAGAGCGAAAGTGCCTCCAGCTTGCAATACTCTGCATCCACAAAGACGGACCAGGGTTCGGAGAAACCCACTGATCAGGGCTAGCAGGCAGAGGTCTCCTGCTGACGAGCAAGCTGACAGCCCATTACGTGATGCTTCGCAATCCTGACCAACCTGAGCGGCCGACAAATCCTAGGTACGGAGTAAGTAGGCAGGCAAACAAACAAAAGCCCTGCAACGCCCAGCCTAACGGATATCCAAACCCAGATCCAGATCCAGATCAAGCTTTCTCTCTGCCGTGCCCAGCACCCAGCAAAAGAATGCACCGTCCCGCCGCAACACCCCCAGCGCGCCCCTCGCGCCTCTCTAGCGCCCCAATCCCCTTCGCCGGCCGCATCGGCGCAAACCAGGAATTCACGCTCGAGAAGCACGGACACGGACACGGCGAAGACGACGCCGACGACGACGACAACGACGAAGACCGAGTTGCCCTTCTACAGAAGTTCCCGGATGCCGCGCCGTGGATCCCGCTGCGCGAGGCCCTCGACCTGCGCCATCTCGCGCAGGTCGAGCTCTGGCGCGCCGCCGTGATCGAGGGCGTGGGCTGTTGTCTGCTCGTGTACCTGACGTGCTTTGTTGCGGTGGGGTTGGGGGCTATGGCGGGGTGCGTGTTCACACATACTTCACAGTATCTTACATATCCAGGAAGGTTGCCTGGAATGAAGGTGATGTATCTCTTGCTGAGCTGACAACTAAGTGCTTAGGACATCCAGCACCGGCCCCCTGGTCCCCGCGCTTCTCGGCGCCGTGACGGCGCTCGTCTCGCTCCCGCTCTTCATTTTCGCGACGGGGCCCGTCTCCGGCGCGCACCTGAACCCGACTATCACCCTCGCGACCTTCTTCGGCCGCCTGGCCACGCTGCCGCGGTGTATCCTGTACATTGCGTTCCAGACGCTCGGCGCGACGATTGCGGGGTTGCTGCTGCGTGCGAGTTTAGATACGAGAGCTGTACGTGCCTTACCCTTCTCCACGCTTACCCTATCAGACCGTTCATTCCTTCCGAATAATGCTCCAACTTGCTGTATTCCACATTGTCAGCGCTACCCTACGACCTCTAGGGTAACCAGTTAACCACAAGCTAACACCTCGCCCTTGGCCTATTCGTTCCGGTCCAGTTCTCCGTCCCCGGATGCAGCATGGACCCTTCGCAGATATCGCCCGGCAGCGCCTTCGCAATCGAGTTCACGACGGACTTCGCGCTCATATTCCTCGCGTTCGGCGTGGGCCTGGATCCGCGGCAGCGCGACGTCTTTGGGCCCGCGCTGGGCCCCGTGCTGGTTGGTTTCGCGCTTGCCATGTGCACGTTCTTCACGGGCGTCACGAGGGCTGGGTATTCGGGTTTTTGTGAGTTGGTTATTCTATCCTTCTTTGTCGAGTTTCATGGGTCAGCCACTTGCTCTTGTCTTTGCTCTTATCCTTGCTCTTGTTATTGTCCCTCTGCCCAACTCGGCTTTCTCGCTGAGCCGGGCTCACCAGATCAAAGGCAGGCCGAGGCTGATTCCCATGTATAGCAGGAAATCCCGCGCGGTGCTTCGGGGCAATGGTCGGCTCGCGCTTCGCTGTCTACCACTGGATCCACTGGGTCGGCCCGCTGAGTGCGTCTGCCGTGCACGGCGTGCTGTACTATCTCTTCCCGCCGTATGCGCAGACCTAGGGCAGTTTCCCATCACCAGTAGATACCTGGTATCTAGATCTAGGATCTAGGTCTGTTCGATGGGACAGCAGACAGCGCGTGGGGCTGCAGCCGGGATGGGCGCCAGCTGCGGCAAACGCGGTAGCCACTGCGTCTTCAGGGAACACGTCGTCCAAGGTGATCTTCAGCGAGGGCACGTTCAGCCCCTCTTCCCAGAGCTCCTTTGAGTCTGGCGTCATTGCGGAGATTCCTTTTTCCCCGGGGCCTGTGTGGTGCGCGCAGTAGGTGACGTGGATTTCTAGGGCCAGCTCCGGCGCGCCGCTCCCCCGGTCTTCAGGTTCCTTTTCGATGGAGACTGGGGTAATGACTGTGAGATCAGTCGAAAACGCTGGTGGTTGTCGGCGAAAACGACTGGATCTGTCCATCGGCGCAGTCTCAGATTTTAGCGCAGGGAATTCCCGGCGCGACGCTACTTGTTGTGCCTGGGACTAATAATACTGCGCATCTGGAGAAGAACGCGGTGGTCGTGGGCGCTATTAGAGGACATCTTGGAGGAGCTGGTCTATCTCATTCTGGCCAAGAGTGATTTTGGAGATATACATAAGGATCCATTCAACTAGTCATCAGACTGTGATCTCGCTCAGCAAAAGAAGAACCTGCATTTCTGTCAGCCTCGCTTTCTCCGATTTCCTCCACTGGTACCAACGTGTTTGCCTTACCTTCTCAACATACTTAACCCCAATCAAAATCCCATCCGCATCCTGAAACTCACTCTCGTTGCTAAACTCGTCGTTCATCTCATCCATACAAGATAAACAATTGACCACAACCTGGGTATACCTCTCACCCATTCTGGACGGCAGCTGTTCCCTCGCCAACGTCATAAAGTGTTCTTTGAGCGAGCTGTCTGCAATGAAGTCAGATCCGGAAGTATCAGGCGCAGCCCTTATACCCGCCAGCAGGGCGCCCGCTCGGCCCTCGCTACTGATAAGCGACTCCCAGAGTCCTATTTCCAGCAGGCATACTCCAAGACTGTAAATATCGTGCTGCATAATATACTCTGCATCGGGGTTTTTTCCTTGCCGATCAGGGTGTTGGTAGATATTCTCAGACCAGAGAGAGTTACCGAGGCGCAGCGTTTTGTTGTCCGCCAGTCGGAATGCCCTGAATCCTAGGAGGAACAACGGGCCTAGATGCGAGGGAGAGTCCTGGTCTTCGAAGATCAAGACTGTCTCGGGGCGGATATTCTTGTGCACAAAGTCAAGGACGTGGATATAGGTGATGGACGTGGCAAGCTGCTTTGCGAGGCAGATTTTATCACTGAGAGAGTGCCGTTTTTGGGAGAGGAGGTGGCTGCGAAGACTTCGGGGTCTATGGCATCCCTCGGGGAAGTTGAAGATGAAGTCAAATGAAAGAAGCTGCTTGGTATGAGGGTCTTTGATGCGTGCCACGCCGTGGCATCTGAGGAGATGGAATACTTTCGCGTCCACCTGCTGAAGCCTCATGGCAAGGTGCCGTACATTTTTGGCAAAAATGCTGGCATCTTTTCTGGACGAACAATCTGCGGAGTCCAACACAAACGTGCCCACGCCTGCGACCTCAATCACCTTTGATGTTGAGAATGCAATATCTGAACAGTTAGCCGAGTGAATTTTGTCTGCGTCAAGAAATAGTGAAGACGCTTGGTCTGGCGCCGTCTGCAGCGCATCGAGTACATGCCTAGCCACGGACAACTTGTCGGTTCCCCTACGTTTGACCAGCTCATCTTTGAGTATCGTCTGATCGGCTATGCGTAGAACCAGAAACCACGTCGTGTCGAACTCGTTCTGCCATGACTGAAGATCTTGGACTGCTGTTTCGAGCGACCCCTTTTTCAACAGGACATATTTTGCCTCCTTTATTTTGCCCGGCAAGCCACCTCTGTCCTGGCTAGCTTGCTTCTCAAGTTTGCTGAGTTGGATCACAGCAGCCTCGAGCTTCTTCTGAAAGACTCGCAGAATGCGCCCCTGCAGGTCTTGGTACTCCTCGTCCAAAGTATCCCATACGCGGCGTAGAAAGGACAATTGCTGTGACGTTTTCGTCCACGCAGCGTCGACGGCAAGTTTTCGTTCTTCAATTGCTTGATTGGCTTGTTTAAAGTCCTGGTACGTGGTGACAATCATCTTCCCGTATCTGTGAAATGTGAGCATAGGCGCCAGCAGGCGGGGGAGTAAGAGGTACGTCCACGTACTTTAGACACAGGTCAATAACGCCGGGCAAAGCAAGACCAACCTCCAGGCCGCTCATGGTGCGCTAGAGATCTGTACTTCTCGAACTCTAGTAATGAACGAGTCTGAAGTCAAGGGTAAGATAGCGCTCTCACTCAGCCGCACTTGACACGTCCAGGATCACATGTGCCACATGGCTTCGAGTGCGTCAATGCGCTACATGATTATCCACCAATAGCCACGGCTCGCCTAACGCAATCCAGTGCGCTAGAGCAGAAAGGCAAGACCAATGAAGATTTATAGTACGACACAAAAGTAGACTGAAGTGGGTGCAGCACCGCACCGGCTTCTGAACAAGATGGTTTCGGGTCCTGATTGTTTCTTCGTACTCCGTGACTATGAAACAGGCTAAATGTAGGAAACCCGCAAATCCCCTTGTAGCTTGGGCCGTTGCCCGCTCATTGCTCGCTCTCTTGTGGGTCATACTCTCATCCATACTTCTATGTCGTGTATTGCCATAATTGACTGTTCGGCGCCAATGATCGAGGTCCTTTCGTAGCTTGTTGTGTAGAAGTAGTATACCATGCGTTCCGGTCAATGACGCTGTCTCTTTTCCAGAGAGAGCTCAAACTTTCTATTACACTGCGCTTGGGTTTTCTCGCTTGTTTCGTGGGTGGTGGAGTTCTATGAGCCACCATCTCTGATAGTGAACTCGCACGCAGCGTCTGGCGCAGTAATTGGAGAGATCTTTGGGTATTTGGGTGATTTTCGCCCAAGGCTTCGCGGCATGCTTTCCAGCATTGTCGATATACACTTTCCGCCTCGTCATAATTTCTTTGTAATATCAGAATGTTGCCAAGACCGTAAAGGGATTTGAGGGTGTCCTCGTGGCTTGATCCAAGTAATTCCCTTTGACCGCTGTAGAGTTGACGCTGCAATTTCTCCGCTTCCACGTACTTGTCTTGTGCGTAGAGACAAGCAATTATGTTGGGAAGAAAACTCAATGTGAGCTCGTGGTTTGCTCCATGCAGTTCTCTATATCCCTCCCAAGCTTGTCTATATGCCACCTCGGCTTTGCTGTACTTTGCCTGGCGCTCAAGGACATCGGCCACTTTGATGAGAACCATAATTGTTGTCTTATCGTTCACTCCACATGCTTCTTTAAACCCTTCCCAGGCCTCCTGATATAATGCTTCGGCTTGCTTATAGTTCTCCTGGCATTGGACGACCCGGCCGAGGGCGACAACAGACCAGAGTGTGAGAACGTCGTGTGTTCCAAGCACCTTCTTGCGTCCCTTGCAAACTTTCTCATAGACTTCCTCAGCCTCGGCATATTTCTCTTGGTCAGCAAACAGCTTGCCCAAGGCCTTGAAAGCATGCAGTGTATAAACAGAGTTTTTACCAAACGCGCTCTCCCGCTTCTCACAGACGTCCCAGTGCACGATTTCGGCTTCTGTATACTTCCCTTGACCGGCGAGAGCCTCCCCGATGGCAAGAAGCGAGTCCAGTGTATCATCACCACTCTCTCCAAATACTTCCTTTCGGCCCTTCCAGGCCTCGCGGTGCACTTGCTCAGCTTCTGTATATTTCTCTTGGCCGGCAAGAGACTCGCCCAAGCCATGCAGAGAGTCTAACGTGTCCTCATTATACTCTCCAAGCACCTGCTTTCGAGATCTCCAGGCGTTGCGATAGACGCCTTCGGCCTCGGAATACTTATTTTGAGCAACAAGTGTCTCTCCCAGGTCACAAAGAGCATCGAGCGTCTCTTCGCAGTATTCCCCAAGGACCCGCTTCCGACCTTTCCAGGCGTTTCGATAGGCGGCTTCGGCCTCGGCATGTTTATCTTGGATCGTAAGTGCGTTGCCCAACCCATATAAAGAATCCAAGGTGTCTGGATGCTCTCCGAGAGCTTGTGTCTGACCGTCCCAGGCGTCTCGGTACAGAGACTCAGCTTTCGCATAGTCTGTTCGTTTGTAGCGAACCTTTGCTAATTTGTATAACGATCTGAGACAGCCGGGATGGTATTCAGTCAGAGCATCTTTCCGTCTCTCCCAGACATTCTTGTACACAGCCTCGGCTTCAATGAAATTCCTTCGGTTGAAGATCGCATCACCCATCAAGTCAAGAGACTCTAATGTCTCTTCATGTTGATGACCAAGAACACGTTTCCGCGCTTCAAATGCGATTCGGAACTTTCGCTCAGCATCTGCATACTGCTTCTGGTTCATCAATGACAACCCTTCGTTGTGAGAGGCGTTCATGTCGTCTAGCGTATGGGACCTCGGAGCCGCATTGAATGACGAAGACTTTTGTCGGATTGAGGATCTATTCTCTCGCTCCTTTGCAGCTCGACGTGTTTCCTCATTAACCATCACGGACGAGACGTCACGGTCATTCCAGTCTCTCGAAGCTTCATGGGTCGTCTGCATTGAGTTTGAAACATCTGCTCTAATGCCTTGACTTGCAGTGGGCCTTTCTGAAACTGCTATCCGCGACATTCTTGAGATCAGCTCGTCCAAAGGCTTCTTGAACCATTGCTCTTGAAGAGCTTCTTTTGCGGATAACCGCTCTGTTGCATTTGAGCACAACAACGCTCCCAGGAAGTTTTGGCCTTCTGTGGTGACCTGGACAACCTGGAGCATGTCTCGAAACGGGAGCTGAGAATTTTCAACATATAGCAAGAGGTTACTATGGCTCGGGAATGGATACTCGTGGAAAAGGAGGTAAAAGAGCATCACGCCCAGCGACCAAATATCCACACGATTTGTATAGAAACTTCGGTTCCATGGCCCACGATCAGGAGGATACATTCCAAGCACTTCGGGTGCAAGGTAAAGATCGGTGCCCACCTTCGATTGCAAACCAGTGGTTTCAATGTATTGCTTGCTAATCCCAAAATCGCCGATCTTGACGTGCCATCTCGGCCCTTTCGACTTAACAAATACGTTCTTTTTTGGTCAGCGATTTCTCCGGTCATTTCCTCTCTTGGCCGTTCTAGGTGACGTACCTGAGGCTTAAGGTCTCGATGGACAAACTTGTTGTCGTGCAGACATTGAACGCCGTGTAAAAGTTGGGAACAAATTTGCCGTGCTTCGGCCTCCGGAATTGGTCCATGTAGTTGGGATTGGAGATCCTTCAGATCAATATGTTCCATAACAATGAAAATGGATTCCGGGCTCTCGAACCAACCGAATGACTTCACGAACCAGTGTGAGTACTACTCGGTGTCAGATCGACCCGGTGACTAACTTGAAATACAGGACCTACCTTTGGCTGAGAGAACTTTGCAACAGCTTCAAGCTCATGGTCGCAATAGTCCTGCTTAGTCGGGTCGGCCTCCTTTTTGATCATCTTCACAGCCCGCAACCTTCCCGAGCCATGACTTGAGACACATTGTTCAACCCAAACTACCCCAAATCCTCCATACCCGAGGACCTGCCCCCGTTTCCAGACTTCTGTCTTCAGCCGCTGTCCGGCAGCGCTTCCTTTTGTGTAGCCAGGTTGAAAAGCATAGTGTGAGGTAGTACCATCGGGATGAACCTCAGCGTTCAATTTCATGTCATCAACGAGTTCTGTTCGCGCCATTGTTGAACTTTGTCCCGGCGAAGTCGACGTCTGAATAGCCGCACTGTGCTGTCACGTCGAAAATCGAGCGTCACATGGCATAAGCCCAACGCCGCCATGAATGGTAGAGCGCCGATACGGTACATCTAGCCGCCAGCGTGGGTGCCCACCAATAGTAGCCGATTGCCAAGTGAAAATAGTCTTCACTTCGTTGGGTATAACTCAAAGGCTGTAGCAGCTAATTTTAGATCGAGCGAAATGCAGCGACACGGTGTTTGAAGGCGTGGAGTATACCTATTTGTGCCGACAGGACGGAGCCGGGGCTGTTTGACAAGACCGGACGGAAAAGAGAAATGCAAAATCGGCTTGGGCAAGAGCATGACCTCATGTAAGTACTTACCTCTGAGCATTGTGTTCTTTGGAATGAAACCTCGAGATGTAGACCAAGCAAGAAGAGGTAGGTGGGTGGGAGATCGAAGAAATGTTGGGTGGGGGGAACCGGGAAGATGGGATGGAACTTGGAACGAGAAGGCTCCTGTCCAGGGAAGACTACTCAGCTCGTTCCGCCGCTTCCTAGAAAAGCCAAACAAAACAGGGCCACTACTTTTGATATGGCGATGGTTAGAAGTGAGACCCATGCGACACAGCGCATAAGTGACTCGAGTCACCCTTTTGTTCTTTAATACTCTTCAGCCTTGTGGTATCCATGCCTGGTGAGCATCACAACAACGATCCAATGTAATAAGGCTTCTAGGACTGAACAACGTTCGGCTAATCTGCATCACTTTGATGAAGCACCCTAACTCTGTCAGTAAACATTGAAAGTTACCAGACATAGATCTTGTGTTTCGAAATTTGGTTGTATTACCCACTGCAACCCCGGAGCCTCCGATATATATTTTCGGTAGGAATGTAAAACCCAGTGTCAGGATAGAACCCAACGCAATGATTGAATAAAAAGTGGTTAATGTTACCTCGACAAGCGAGTAAAAAGCTGATGATAAATCACCACTTGAACTCCATCAATTCAAGACTTGAAAAGATTCATACTGAGGATTTGGGGCTCAGGTACCCTAAGTATAATGATGCCATTTCAATCGAGGCTCATCAAAGCACCTAGCAGAAAATTACTTATCGCTAGGTCTTTAGGCACGCTTCGTGGTAGAGGTATAGTAAGTTATGTGTATAAACCGAAGATCACATCATATAGAACGGCATTTAGAGGGAGCGATGTGACAACCTGAATCCACAAAAGCAACGACAACCTTGACTGCCTTTCCGCTTTACATACTCCGACATAGCAATCTCAAGCAAGACCAGCAAGAAAATACAAAGACCAGACGGGGCACACGCCTACAATAAAGGAGATACAAGGAGAAGAAGGTAGAGGAGGCAAGTGGGGAATTTTAGACAGGAGGAAGAAAGTATAAGAGAATGAATAGCCCAGGCGCATCGCAATGCTGAGAGAGTAGAAAAGGAAGGAAAGAGCGACAGGATCGTGGGAAAGATCCAGGAACTTGATCTAAGCCCAACCTAGGAGAAGGGAACGTTCGTTCGTCAACATCGTTCGTCCAAACGCATGGACGCAAGCATAAGCCCTAGAATCCGGATTCAGACGTTCTTATAGAGTAGCAGAGGCTCGCCAATGTTTTCAATCTCGGGGATCGTGCATTTCAAATCGAAAGCTTTGGCGAGGACGATTTTGAAGATCTACGGGATGTAAGCAGATCATCGTTAAGGCAATATGAGGCCAGGTCATACCTTCTGCACATTGATGCTGTGGCTAGTACTGCTGAAGATCAAGCTGGCTTTCATTGCTTTGGCGAAGCGTTTGGCCTGGAACGTTAGAGCAGATTGGAATATGGAGGTGGGCTGCTCACTTGAATGGAAATCTCCTCTTGGTCTTCCCGAGGGAAATTGACGAAATGATCGTACTTGGTACCAACGAGGAATGGAATCGCGGTCTTGTTGAATCCGCGGCCTTGTCGATACCACTCCTTGATCGAATTCAAAGTGCTTTTGCGGGTAAGATCAAACATAAAGAGAATAGCGACAGCATCGTTACAGACGAGTGGCAGCATATTGACGAATTCGCGCTGACCACCCAGATCCCAAATGGAGAAAGTGATCTCCGTATTCCGAATCGAAATCGTTTTTTCCATGAAGTTCACGCCTGGGAGTATCAGCAGCCGCCCACGACAAAAGACCGAGCGGAAATACCCAGCGTTTGAATGTAATCCTCGTCCCAGCTCCCTTCGACATATTTGACCATTAAACTCGTTTTTCCAATCTGTGCATCTCCGACCATGCCGACCTTGATCACGACGCTGTTCTTTGTTGACTGCGACGGTTGTTTCTGGGAGACTGATATCCCGGAGCTCGGTCTGGAGGAGCTCGGTAACTGCGGTTGGGATTCTTGTGCTGGCGTATGATAGTCATAGTGTGCTCGCGAGTCGCTGCTGTACCCGTTGTGAAAGCTGGTGGAGGGGAGGGTAGGTTCGTCTGAGGCGGCGCTTGGGATGATGGTCGGAGTTTCGGTCTCGGAAGTTTGCGAGTGCTCTTGTGGCGTATGATCTAGTTGATTTAGCTCGGCATGACCGTCTTGATGGTCGTGTTGGTTTTCCTGGAGCTGGTCCTGATGTTGTGGTTCGGCTTCGGGCGCAGGCGCTTCTGCGACCGGGGTCAGGGCGGGGTCCATAGCGGAGCGAGGAAAGGAAGAGCACAGCTCGTAGAAACAGGGAAAGGAGAGTGGATATAGTTAGATATTCGAAACAGGTAATAGTAGCAGGAGGGACTCGAGTTGGACAAAGGGAGAGGGGGAGAGCCTGAGGTCAACAGCAACACAGCCGCAGCTCCAGCTCAATTGATCGCCGCTAGACCGCGATAGGCTTAGTGCGGGCCTCCGACCGTCAACGAAAAAAAAGTTCCTGAACCGTACTCCAGATTCAAAGATTTCAGCATCGCCATCTCTGTCACTGTTGCACGACTGGCTCGCTGCAGCACATCCGGACGGACCTAATCAACATGTCGAAGAGAACCGCTGACGCTTCCGAAGACGCCACCGCGCTCAAGGCCGGTGAGCGCCCCCTCGCCGATGCCCCTCCCGACGAGATGGGGGAGTTTGAGGACGAGTTCGAGGACGAATTTGAGAGCGAGGATGAGATTCTGGAGGCCGGCGTCGATGGAAGGCCAGATGCTGAGCGCGAGGAAGAGGAAAAGGGTATGTTGCCGCGAGATTATAGAGGAAGACTGCTAACGGTCGCAGCCGATGCAATGGAAGTAGACCAACAGACATTCATCCCGGGTCGGACGAAACTCGCGCCGGGCGAGGTCCTTTCCCCTGATCCCTCGACCTACGATATGCTCCACACTCTCAGCTCGCCATGGCCGTGCTTGTCCTTCGACATTGTCCGTGATACCCTCGGCGATAACCGAAAGACCTATCCTGCGACAGTGTATGCGGTGACCGGAACACAGGCTGAGGGCCGTCGGGCAAAGGAGAATGAGTTGATGGTCCTGAAGCTGAGCGGGCTGAGCAAGATGGAGAGGGAGAACGAGACAGACTCGGAGAGCGATTCAGACGACGACGAAGGGGGCGAGGCCATTCTCGAGCACAAAAGCATTCCTCTCGGCTCGACGGCCAACCGCATCCGCGCCCACCAAACCCCGCAAACCGACTTCACGAGGCCTCCGCAAACCATCACCGCTACCATGCTTGAGAACTCACAAGTCGTCATCCACGACGTCACCCCGCACCTGACGAGCTTCGACATTCCCGGCACCATGCTCCCCCCCTCCGCTTCTAAGCCGCTGTCCACCCTCCGCATGCACAAGTCTGAGGGATACGCCCTCGACTGGTCTCCTCTCCAGCCCCTCGGAAAGCTGCTCACAGGTGACAACGACGGCCTGATCTACGTTACAACCCGCACCGAAGGCGGCGGCTGGGTTACTGACACCCGCCCATTCCAAGGCCACACCTCCTCGATCGAAGAGCTTCAATGGTCGCCCAACGAGAAGAACGTCTTTGCTTCAGCAAGCAGCGACGGTACTGTCAAGGTCTGGGACGTCCGGTCCAAATCCCGCACACCCGCCGTGAACGTCAAGGTCTCCAACACCGATGTGAACGTGATGACCTGGTCGAAGCAGACCTCCCACCTTCTCGCCACCGGCGCCGACGACGGCCAATGGGCTGTGTGGGACTTGCGACACTGGAAGCCCAGCCCGACCTCCGCGCCCTCCACCGCGACCCCTGTCGCCTCATTCGATTTCCACAAGGAACCCATCACCAGCATTGAGTGGCACCCGACGGACGACAGTGTCGTTGCTGTTGGCTCGGCTGACAACACCGTCACGCTTTGGGATCTTGCTGTCGAGCTGGACGAGGAGGAGAGCCGCGAGGCTGGGTTGAACGATGTTCCGCCGCAGCTGCTGTTCGTGCACTATATGGAGTCGGTTAAGGAAGTGCATTGGCAGGCTCAGATGCCGGGTACGCTTATGGCGACGGGTAGCAGTGGTTTCGGGTATGTTTTGTCACTGTTTATCTTAACGATCTCTTATACTAACCCGCTCGCAGTGTGTTCAAGACAATCAGTGTCTAAAAGTAACGGTCCACTTAATGATATTTCTTGTTCATATTGCCTGCATCATACCATCGTTGCCGCCATACATAGACTTTGCAATTTAGGAATGAATGATTATGACACATTGCGCCTTTATCGTTTTCGATATACAATATTCACGAGGGTATTATTAATATGATAATCTATCTCTATCCTTTAGACCCGCCTGGATAGTAGGTCTAGTCTAGTCTAGCCAAGCCATCTATACGGTACAAACCAAACAAACAGCCATCCGAGAAAGCCTCACGAAATCTCCCACCGAACCCAACCCCTCAAAAAATGCCATCCAAGCCCAACCAGCCATCTCCAACTAAATCAAACCAAATCAAATCAAATCTATTCCGCCTTTGCGCCCTTCTTATCCTCAAACACCCAATGCAAAACGCCCTCCTTGCCGACCTCCTTCTCGACACCGACATACTGGCAGTTCTTGTACGTCTCCATGAGACTCCGCATGAAGCCCGTTTCCTCGCGGTGGTACATGTCGCCCAGGACAGGAATAATGGCATCAGTCGCCTCCTCGGCATGGTAGAACGGAATGCGCGAGAACAAGTGGTGCACAACGTGGTGGTCGATAATGTGGTGGAAGAAGTGGCGCCCGATGAACCCGAAGTCGCGGTCGACGGTCGACAGCGCGCCCTTGGTGAAGGTCCACGTGGCGTCCGTGTAGTGCGGGATCGAGGGGTGCGTGTGGTGGAGGTATGTAATTGCGACTGCGGCGCGAGTCCATGTTAGCACTGCGTTTCAACAAAGACCAGACCGGGAACAATAAATGAAAACGGTACGGTAAGGAAGGACCTACCAAGCCAATGATGCACCCACATATACGGCACCACATAGAGCAGCACCATCTTCAGCACGCCGACCTTCTGCGCCAGGTACCAGTTCGCCGCGGCGACAAGCAGCAGCCCCACATCCGAAATCGCAATCAGGTGCCGCTGGTTCTCCGTCCACAGCGAACTGCCCGGGTCGAAGTGGCTGGCGCTCTGCTGCCCGCCAAACCAGCCCGTCTGCTTGCCCTGCGGGACGGGCCTGCTCTTGGTGCCGGCGCTGACATAGAAACACAGGTACGTCTGCCACCCGGCAAGCTGGTGCGCGAGCAAACTGACGAGGTTGTACAGGGGCGTGTCCTCGAAGGCCTCGATCCAGGCGGGGAGGTAGCGCGGGCGGCCCTCGTACTCGGCGTCGGTCCAGGGCACGAAGGCGGTGTCGCGGTCGTTGTTGTTGGTGTAGCGGTGGTGGCGCGCGTGCGTGATCTTCCAGCTGAAGTACGGCACCATCAGCAGCGAGTGGCACGCCCAGCCGACGACGTCGTTCCAGGCCTGGTACGGCGAGAACGAGCCGTGGCCGCACTCGTGCGCGAGGATCCAGATCCCCGTGCCGACGCAGCCCTGCAGGAAGCCGTAGGCCGTCCAGGCGAGGATGCGGAGGGGCGTGGAGGCGAGGTAGGTGTCGATTTGGAGACCGGCGTAGAAGAGGGTGCTGGCGTAGAGCAGGTCGCGGACGAGGTAGAGGGTTGAGGTGAGGAGGGAGCGCTCGAAGCAGTGCGCCGGGATGGCATTCTTGATTGTCTGCAGGTTGATTTCTTCTTTTTTCTGGAGCGCGGCCGTGTTAGTTGGGTTGCTTGTTTTGCATTGCGTTGCATGCGGACTTGGGTAGGACAAGCTGCTTGTCCGGAGCAAGCAAGCAATCAGCACATACCTTTTCAATCCCTGCTAGGGTCGAGGTAGTCGTGGTGGCGGCCATGATGGGCGGAATGACCGGTCTGTAAAGATACAATGCAATGCAACGCAACGCAATGCAGGGGTATGATTATATAGAACAGCCCTAAGAACAACCTCACCAAATGCAACTGCAGCCGCAAGAGAAAGTTGTCGGGAAGCAAAACCAACGCCGACCTCGCAACTCCAGATAAGAAGAAAAAAAAAAAACCCCAAGGGAAAATTTTCTACTAGTCAAACGGAGCTCTCCAGTCCAGTAGTCCAGTCCCCAGACCGTCCGTCCCAGACTCCAGCCCAGACCAGACTCCGACTCAACTCAAGTCTCAGTCAGGTCAGCAGTCTCAACGGTTTCGCCCAAGCCCCAACGCCGCGTACCGTACTCCGTCCGTACGTACAGACAGAATAGCCCTAACCCCGTATCCAATTCCAGCCTGGCGGACTCCACCCTGCGAGCCTCTAACTGCGATCATCCTAGCCTAGCGAGATCCTCTTTCCCATTTTGAGGGAGAGGGGACGCAATAGCGGGTCTGCGGTTGTCATTTAAGGAATCTGATAGGCTTCCAAATGAAATGGGAGCTGCGAACTGAATTTTTCTTTCGCAGGCGGCGTTGGCATTGACAACTAAAACGGTACGGAGTACGATAGGAGAACCGTTTGGATGGATCAACGCCGCAGGCAAATGTGGGTCCAAGAGTGCCCCTTTCTTTTCGTGGCTCGTAAAATTTGCGACGAGACGAGACGGCTGTTCCAGAACTTTGGCTTTTGGCTTTTGCGAGGCGAAAGATGTTCCGTGGGTCGATTCAGGGGGAGGAGGGAGGAGGGATGGGATGAGTCCTGCGGGCTAGGAAGCTGGGTCTGGAACAGTATACTACTGTAGAACAAACAAACCTTGACTACGTAGTTAGTTACGTAGTAGTAGTTCCAGTACGCTGTCCTGTGCTGTCTTAGGGCTTGGAGTCAAAGTGAGAGAGAGGCTGCTGTGCTTTCGGCGGCCAGGGGGGGGGTGCACAAAACGAAGGCATAATCACATAAGCGCGTGCATAGCACTGGAAGCAGCTTTATGCAGCCCAGCTGCCACTAACTGCAAGCAAGCTAGCGTTGAGCACAGCGCCAGCCATGATTCTGCAGTGTCACCCGGGCGCCCCTCGTCCCTGCCGATCCAGCATCAGCCCACCCTTACAGAGTGCTACTGCTATTACCAGTATCAGCGTCACACCATACACCCGGCCGAGAGTCCCCTACCCGGCCCTGCCTGCCCTACCTACACTAGGCCTACGCTACAGAGCACCTTGCCACCTCCGGTAATGTCGCAGCCCCAGCCGCGCGAACCGCTCCGCAAATGCCACCGAGACCGAAAGCGACGAGCGGCGCGCCGCCGGGCCAGTTCATGTTCGTCGGCGGGCCCACGCTGAACGAGCAGTCTGGCAGCGTGCGCTCGACGCTGCTGCGGCGTGTGCTCGCGGACAAGAAGGCGAAGAGGCGCGAGGATGCGGCGAGTAAGCTCGATCTGATGCTGCATTCTGGCTCTGCTTCTGGCTCTGGTGCGAGGAGTCAGGGTCCAGGTCTTAGTACTAGCCGCTCTAGTTCCAGTGCGAGTGTCGGTGCCGGTTCCCAGTCAGGGTCTTCGGCAGGATCAGGACCAGGGCTGGGGTCAGCCCTACCTATATGCAGATGTGGCTCGATCGTGGAGCCCACGCGGTCAGAGCTTGATTCGCTGGGCTTAGGCTTAGACTTAGACTCGGGCTCGCAGGCGAGTCAGACGATTCTGACACCTGCGTCTGCACGTGGGAATGCGCCTGCAAAGGTAAACGCAAACTACCGCTTACTGCGCCCGAAGGAAACCGGTGACCTGGACGGGCGTGGTGGCCAAGCGCAAACGCAAACGCCTTCGGATCGCTGTCCGACTTGTGGAGGAACCCTTCCTGCGGCGTCTGTGGCTGCCGCTGTCAGCAATGACCAACCGCCGCCCGTGCTCCTCCCCCGTCCCCAAGTCCTGGTTGCAGGGCGCCAGGATCCGCTGGTGCCGGTAGATGCCACGGCGTCGCGGCACAAGGTGCACGAGCTGCTGGACTACATGACCACGACGCTGTGGCCGCATTTCCGCGCCGGCGACTACGCCGGCAATTGCTACATGGACTGGGTGTTTGCGCAGGACGACCCAAACGAACTTATCAAGTATACCATGCTCTGGAGCACCTCGTACAACCGCGACATCATGCGCGTCACGTACGGTGCTGCAGAGCCGCTGCTGGAGTCGAAGGAGCAGCTTGAGCTGAAAGTGTTGGCCCTACAGGCACTGCAGAAGGAGGTCGCGAACATTGCGAACATCACATCTCCTGATGCGATGGTCATGTGCATCTTGTTCATGGCGGTAAACGACCTCAAGAAGACGCGCATTGAGCGTGACCCCAGCCCATTTAAGCCCTCGTTTATGGACCTGCACGCACTGGACTTTTACGGGTCCCGTGACTACCACCCGTGGCACTGGAAGATCGTGCAGGACATTGTGGCGCGCTTCGGGGGGATCGAGAGCCTGCAGATGTTTGCTCTGGCGTGGCTGCTCTGCCTGTCGGATCTGATGAGCGCCGTGCAAACTCTAACCAAGCCCGTCTACCCGATCGTCGGCGTCGATGGGAACCCGTTGGATCCGCAGCCGCCGAGCCTGCTGTTCCCTGGTCTTGTCCAGGCCAGCGCGGGATCCGGGTTCCACGAGCTCTTCTATATTTGGCCGCCAGTGAGACAGGAGCTCGTTTCGGTGTTCATCCATCTCGGCCAGTACGCCAGCGTCCTGCAGCACTACTCGGTCTCAGGAGAGACATGTAGCCCGGCGGTGCTGGATCTGCTCGGCGACAGCCGCAACCTCATCCACCACCGCCTCTTGTCGCTGCCCGACGAGACGGACCCCCTCGAGGCCATCGTCCAATGCAAGGGGCAGACGACGGCGGAAACGGATCTGTCGCGGGAGATCTACCTCACCGTTCGCCTGAGCGCGATCCTGTTTGCAGTGCATGTCACCTTCCCGATTCCCCGCTCGCAGTATCTCAGACAGACCCTCCTGAATGCACTGTATCCTCGCTTCGACCTTCTCCGGGCACAGAATGTCTCGCGGCCCCTGATCCTCTGGTGCGTGGCTGTAGCGATAAGCATGGTAGCCGAGAATCCTGCACCCCCAGGCGCGCTAGTCTCAGACTTGGCCAGTCTGTCTCAGGATGCAGGGGTGGCACTAGAGTCGGACAGGGTCGACAGGCCTAAGCTTGTGGCGGTCCTCTCGTCGTTTGCGTGGGTGGATGCGGCCGTGCAGGATACCAGGCTGGGCAATTTTAGACGAGCGGGCCCGCCATAGGTGGACTATCTGGGGCCAGTGGCAGGTTCGGGTCCGATGGGACGGGTTGACGGGCTGGATCGGTGAATGTTGAAGGTTGAAGAAGGAAGAAAGTACACTCTAGGAGGAGAAGGCGATATTAAGGTGCAGATGGCGCTATCCCCAGTACAGACTAGCGTTGCGGCTATATCCTCATTTGGCAAGATGATGCCGGGTGCTGATTGGGCAGTGCAGCCAGAGCACATGGCAGGCTTGGCAGCGTATTCTTAGCAACTCATCCCCCTCTACGTACTGCGTACTATAGCCACTGCCAGTCTTCACGCACTGTCAGGCATGACTCGGCAGCAGCCCGAAAGCCATCAGATCCCGTTCCACAAATCCTCAGCGGCCTGTAGATCACATCCCTGCAACGGCCGCCTCAGCCTGTCACGCTCAGCCCGCAAGGGCATGTTCATCCCGACGCGAGAACCCTGCATCTGTGACTAGATTAATTGGCCTAGCCTAGTCTGCATTTGCTCTACACTAGAACCAGCCACGGAGGCCGCCCGACAAGTCCCTTCCTCTGCAAGAGCATACTGAAGGCTGAAAACCACGGTGCCCGTTATCACCAGGATTAGCGTCCTGGAGCAATTAGAGGCACCCAACATCGTCCCAATTCAGGACTAGCTAGCAGTCCCGACCGACCCTGCGACCTAGAATAACATACCGTGCTGGTAACGGTTTGATCGATTTCGATGCACATGTGCTGGACGGGGGAAAGCGTCGTTTCGCGCCGCTGTTAAATGCCTGCGAGCCTCCGCGCGCTTCATTGTCTCAGTTTCAGTTCAGTCGAACCTTGCCATTGTCTACTTTTACCTCGTCTCTCCTCCTCTGCATCCATTCCTCCCATTCCATCTACCTATTATCCCTCGAGGAACACAGCAACGACAGCAACAGCAACGACAGCAACAACAACGGCAGCAACAACAACGGCAAAAATGTACCACAACGCCCCCAAAGCACATGTACAAGCACACGCACACGCACCACCACCAGGCTCATACTACATGGGCGCACTCGCACCCGCACCCGCCCCCGCGCCCCTCGACGCCTACGCAATCCCACACTCACACTCACACACACACTCCCACTCCCAGCACCAGCACCACCAAAAACCCCTCCCCGCCCTCGTCGACACCAGCGCAATGGCCTGGTCGTCGTCGCCCGCGCACTTCGCCGAGCAGAACCTGCACTTCCTCGCGACCATGTCGCCCGGCGGCGCAATCCACACGCCGCCCGCGACCTGCACGGACGACGTCTTCTCCTTCCCCTCGACCTCGTCCGAGTCCTCGCCGCACATCCCGCACTTGCATCTGGCGGCGGGGGAGCGCGACCGCCAGTCTACGACTAGCTTCCACGATATCGAGTTTGGGGCGGATCCGGATGGGAATGGTGTGGGTGCGGGTGTGGGTGCTGGGGCTGGTCAAAAGGTACGCACGCTACAGGGCCTAAATAAGAAAGAAATGACAATGCTAATTGAGGTTCCCGTCTAGACAACGCTCCGCCGCTCCCAGAACCGGCAGGCGCAGCGGCGGTTCCGCGAGCGCAAGGAAGCGCAGAAGACGGAGCTGCTGTCGCGGCTGGACGAGCTGCAGGCGAAGCACGACGCGATGGCGAAGTCGCTGGAGAGCATGCGCGCGCGGACCACGACCGTCGAGAGCGACAAGCGCCGCCTGGAGCGCGAGGTCGAGAGTCTGCGGAAGTGGCGCGAGAAGATCCTCGGTGTCATGGCGGATATCGTGCGGCGGGATCGGGACGGGAGTGGCACTGGAAGTGGACAGACGGGGACGGGGACGGACGAGCTGCTCAAGCGCGTCGAGAGTAGTTGTTCGCCCGGGTGCTGGCGCAAGGGCATGGAGTATGAGCGCAGCTGCATTGTGATGCAGACGCTGCTGGAGCTTTTTGGGGAGGGTCAGTCTACAACATCTACTGTTACGTCGGAGCGGTATCGAGGGGATACGGGGGATGAGGGTCGGGATATGAAGAAGGGGCGGCGCTCATAGGCCGGGGGCATTGGACTGGGTTGAATTGGGTTGGGCGGATATACTGCTTCGATGCTTTAAGCGTGCTGCATTGTGCTTTGCTTTGCGTTTGGGTTTCAACACTAGACTCTCATCTCCGTTTTTGGTTGTAGTAGATGATACACGAAATCTCCATGTTCTTTCTTACTACTCTACTCTGCGTGCTCTGGCCTGTGCAGTAGTCTGTAAACCAGCTCAACCTCGCGGAGAGCCAGAACCTCCCCAGTCCCACACCTGATACTCTGGGACGCGGCCCCAACTCCTCTTCGACCCACGCACGATCAGATAACTCTCTCTCCCCAGTCCGCTGGGCGGCCGAATACCGACGACCCCATTCAGTAGAGTGCCAGCCCATGCATCGCAACTGCGTCTTCACATGCGAAAGAATCTCAATCCCAATTCCAATCCCAATCCCTGTCTGCCACATGACACTTATCCGTTGCCCGACCAGACCAGGATCACTGCACTGCACTGCATCACCCACGCGAGGACGCAGGATCAGCATCAACACCAGCTCGAGCCCAGGGACAGGGACAGGATTCCAACCCATGCAGACACATGGCCATCAGGCTAAAAGGCGATAGAGAGCCGTGCGTTCGAACGAGAAGGTCGTTAGCAAATGAGGCTGCCTAGCCCGTCCTATAGTCGGGTAGGTGAGGGTAAGCTAGGCTAGCCCAAGAGGGAAGGACCATAGTACAGCAACAGTAGCTTGTCGAGTTCTGGTTGGACCCGCGGCCACTCAGACTGAGACCGGACCCTGGGTTTGGCCCCCAAATTCCGTCCCAGAAATAGGGAGGGAGGCTAGACTAGCATGGACATGGCTAGTTGCAGATGTAGAACAGACGACCTGTCTAGTCTCCCTGCAGCCGGGCACTCTGAATCTGCACCCTGCAGTCTGCATCTCGTTTAGAGACCCTAGACCTGGGTGAGTACTCAGTAGCGAGATACCGCAGTAGCGAGACGACTAGCGCAGGGAACTATTTTCCACAAATCGCGCGATTGCCCCCCACCCCCCGCTGCTGGCCAGTAAGCTTGGAGTGGTGGAATTTTAGCCTTGGGGCTAGGCGTTGCAGACTAAGACTTATCAATCGATCAGCCGCGCCGAGCTCGGACTGCTTTGCACCGTAAGCCGTACCGCAGGAGTTCTCGCCTTTTCGGACTTTGGCCGATGCTGAGTAAGGTGTTCAGAGCTTAGGATGACAGGTGAATAAGATTGCATTGGGGCTGGGGCGGCTCGATCCGCTTGATAGGATTGCTGGGTGCGTTTTGGGTGCTTACTGAATTCTTATTCAGTTCCCGTAAAGAGGCGGCTGGAGTCTAGTAGGTACTTTGTGATACCTGAGTTGGAGGTAGGATTAAGATTGAGCTTAACAATGACCGGGCCGGTGGGAGTGAAGTGGAAGCCTCGAGTAAGATTTCTGAGTTTTCGACTCTGGGTTTGACTCTGGAGATAGATTGTGGGTATGTACCTAGGTATGGAGAACTTCGGATCGTATTTTCGGCCGTGGGCCAGGCTGCCCTAAGACGGGTGTTCCGTGTATGACAGCCCGTTCAACGGTCGATAGTCTGGGGTTGAGAAATCGCTACCACGACCCTGCCAGTAACTCCTGTCGAAGCGAGATGATCTTCCCCAAAGGCCAAGACCAAGCCAACCTTCAAGCACATCTCATTATCAGCCTCCTCCACTTCCACCTCCACGATCCATTCTCATTTCCGATCCGTCTCACGCACAATGCGAACCCTCTCGCCAAACCCTAGGCCCTGAGCGACCAAGGCGCTAGGCCAGCTTCAAACGCGCGCGGCTTGAGATTGCAGGGATTAGGAGCGAATCATTGGCCAGGCAGTATACTGTGGCTTATGGCATCTGTTTGTCAGGCAGGGTAATGCAGATAAGTAGGTTCGTCGGAGGTGCTCGGAGGTTCCTTGAGAGATTTGTGGTGATGACTTGAGGATTGTAAATCGATGATTGGAGTCGTGCCTCTGTTGGCGAGGAGATGAAGGGGTGAAAGGGCTGCTCGGGATGGGTATAAATAGGGAGACGAGGACGGCGTTGAAGAGAGCAGCAGCAGCAGCAAAGCAAGCATCGCAACGCACAGCAAGTCTCAAACCTCCGGTTGTCTTTCAATTCCAATCATCTCGATTCTAGTCAAGCTCGAAAACAATCACCGTCAGGATGCGTTTCGTTCAAGCTCTTCAAGCCGGCCTCGTCCTGGCTGCCTCTGCCACCGTCAACGCCTGGAACAGGCTTGAGAAGGACAATGCGGTAAGTCTTCCTCCCAGCGTTTGTAGTCATGAGGAAGGAAACTGACAAGATATAGGCCCTTCTGGTCATTGACCACCAGGTCGGTCTCACCACCGTCGTCCGCGACTACGGCACCAACGACTTCCGCAACAACATGCTTGCCCACGCCGCCATCGGCAAGGCTTTCGACATTCCCGTTGTCCTGACCACCTCCTCCGACGAGGGCCCCAACGGCCAGATGCTCAAGGAGATCCTCGACATGTACCCCAACGTCACTGTCGTCCGCCGCCAGGGTGAAGTCAACGCCTGGGACAACGAGGAGTTCCGCAACGCCGTCAAGGCCACGGGCAAGAAGCAGCTGATTGTTGGTGGAATCGTGACCGAAGTTTGTACGTGCCCGAACTATCAAACCGAGCTTGCATCATGATCAGGGACTTTGCTAATTGTATCGCCTAGGCACTGCATTCCTCGCTCTCTCCCTTGTCGATGAGGGATACGAGGTGTACGCCAACACCGAGGCCAGCGGCACCTTCGACGTCCGTCTCGCGGCGGATGCCAACAAGCGCATGGAGAAGGCCGGCGTCACCCTCATGGGCTTCTTCGCGATCGTTTGCGACCTCATGCGCGACTGGAGGAACACCCCTGGCCTTACCCAGCTGCTGCCCTTCCTTGACAAGTAAGTTGACTCGGTGGGCTTTGCGGGATAGTGCTAACCCCATAACAGGTACCAGTTCGCTTACGGCCTTGTTGCCCGCCACCACGCGGCTGCTATTGTCAACGGTACTCTTGCCGATGTTGAGACCCAGCTCATCGCCGCATAAGCGTCATGCTTCTTTTGATGGTTCAGGGGGTAGTTGGAAAATCGGCGGATGGTATGGCGGTGTTGGGGGCTGAGACCGAATTACGAAGAGAGGAATGGATGGAAAGAGGATAGACAGCATAGAGTCCGATGACACTTAGAAGAAATAAGACTTTGTGTTTGCTTCCATAGCAGGAAATGAAGACTGTGTTTGCTGAACGCGGGGCTTGGCATTTCCCCTTGCTCCACTCTCAATCCCAATCTCTTCCACAAACCTGATGCTTCATTCAACCTTCCTCGTTCAAGGGTAAGTGCTGCGCGATGGGACTTTATTTTTACCCGCAGCTATCTACAATATAAGGCGGACACTGACACCGTCGCAGCATGGCTGATCGCCACTGCTAAAGCTGCGGTCTTCCCCGTTGAGAGTAAGACACTAAGAGCAGCAGCTACGACCGCGCCTGCCCCACAACAAGAGCCATCCAAATGCTTCAAGGGGGAGGAGGGTTAAAAAGGCTGCTCAACAGACCGAGGCCAAACCACTTCCGTCGCTGACGCAAAAGCACTAGAGTCTGACGAGTGCCACGATCCCCTCATTATTGGCGTCCCTAAACATGTCCAGCAAGCCCCTTCGCCCTTTAACGCCAACCGCTCCAGTCAACGATTCTTCGACACAAGATCTCGATGGCAAGCCGCCCAGTGGAAGGGTCGACACTCTAGCTAGGTAACAGGTTTGGGGGCCTCGATCGACATGCAAGAACCGCCAGAGGCTTTGTAGCAGGCTGCCAGCGTGTCCATCTCGGCTGCCAAAGATGAGAAGCCGCCCGTTCAATACAAACATGAACGAATTCAAAATGATGCTGCGACGTATCTAGCATTCAATCTTGTGATCCAAGATTATTCCGGACTGCGAAAGTTGATTTCCAGTTCCTGCGCGATGGATTGTCTGGGCGACGCTGACCTTGTTGCTGTTTCTCTAATGGCTAATTCCGCAATCGACATTGCGCGGCGTATGGAGGAAGACATTCAATACCTATTGGATAGACTTGAGGGACATCAAAAAGTTTTTATTACCTTTTGAAGGGCAGTCGTTTACATCAAGGCGCAGCAATTATGTTGCTCATGTTTCTGTCCTTTGTTTCTTTGCTGTTTGTTAACTTTGACTTATCTCTTAGATGATATCTCCATCCTAATCCAATGCCACGACGAGATCCGCTCAAACTATTTCCTATTTATGCTTACAACTTGAATCGGCACACCAAGGTGTAAGACTCTTAGGCGGGTAGAGCATGTAGCTGCTTTCTGGTCAACGGCAAGTACCTTACGCAAGGATTGGCTTCAGTGGAAGCTTGGGAACCAAAAGATTGAACAGCTACTGGACAGAACTAGGGCATCAGTTGTGCCCTTGATCATTATTACCTCTTTCAGTCCAGATGATCAGCAGAACATGGATCTCCACACTATACTATCGAATACCCCTTGTCTAGAAGGTGGTCGGCGGCGACGCTCAGGCAAGAGTCAACAAATAATCCCGCAGCGGGAGCATATCGGAAGAATCCTTGCACCATATTGTCCTTGTTCCAGATAACGGAACCACGCATGCCGTCCACCATTGCACTACTGGATCCCTGGCCCATATAATCCCACTGGCACCTAATCCATCGTTGCTCGATAGTGTGGGGGTCATCATCACTCGGGACCCGAATGAATGCGTGACTCAGCCTAGTCCCCTCCATGAACCCAGAGAAAGGGCTGTCCAGGAAGATATCGTCCCCGACCTTTGTTTCCGCCGCCCTAGATAGACCGGCGAATTTGAACGAAGGTCCAGGAACAATGGTGTTCTGGAAGGGCTCGTTGGTGAAGGTGACACCATCGTTGAGCCTTGCTAGGGCGACGTCTGTATGCCTCATCTCCTCGACTATCTCGCCAATAACCCTCCCTGTGTGATTTGGGTGGTATACTGCCCCGCTCATAGGCAGTCCAGGAAATCGGTGAGCTGCGACTGTCATCACATGGGCCCCGGTGTTGTTCTTGAGAAGGATACCGGATGATGTCAAAATCTCTGAGTTATCAATGGGGCTTTTCCCCGAGCTCACAATGATACCGGGTCGTAGGTGCTGGTACTCGGAGTTATCGATGTCTCTTTTTGGTGTTGCGGCCCTGGCTTGGAAAGCTGAATGTGCCGTCGGCCGCCCCATATATTCTTCAAAAATATAAAAGCAATTACATTTCCCTACTGATCGAGGAACTTTTGACAGGATCTCCTCGTCCTCCTTGTGCTCCAGGACAATCACTACTAGACGACCCCAAAACTGAATCTCAGTAATGGGAATTCCGGCCTGTAAAAAAAAGTCTTTGACCAGATCAAAGACCAAGTTCACCGCTGTTTCAGTGCCGCGGAGGTCCAGATTGTTTGAGAGAAAGATTCTAGATCGGCTCCGCCGGCGAAGTAGGGGAACAATAGGGCCAAAATCATCTTCTTTATCAGTGAAATAGCATGGCACCCCGGCGATTCTGCTAGGCCATGGACGAGGTGGAAGTTGAGAGAAATGGAAGATGAGGATCCTGTCGTCGAATTCGACCCTGTTGGCATTGGGGAAGGCTGCCAGCAGAAACTTCTGGCACTCCTTATTGTGAAATTTATCTGGCGATGTGTGAAAGTTAAACTCGAATACGATTTCCCGTGGAGCTATCACATTTGGCTCCGCTGTCTTAGAATTCGTGGGGAGAGGGTCGGGATGGCCTTGATGCAGAACGAGAGGGCGCTCAGTTTCTATAATTCTCTGTTAATATTGTGTTCTGTAAGACTTCTTCAAGATTATTACTTACCCATGACCGTTATATCTGGCGGAAATAAATGGACAAGTTGAGAAACGTTTGAGGGTGCGAGCAGCGGTTGCGGCAGGATAGGTATTCTTAATGGGAGAGACCATCAAAATCCTCTTTGGGACAGGAAACTCCGATGAGGGGGTTATTTTCCGTTTCGGCGTGGTTCGGCTAGGAGTAGGCACGTATAACCGCTCTGGGGAGACGATAGGATCCATTTTTGTTCAATGGATTTTGATATTTGAGAAGGGAGATTCTCAGCAACTAAAAGAGTGATGGAGGGGTGAATGGTGAGTCAAAATAAGATTCTGGTAACTTACGAATGTACGCTGATAAAGGTCTCTCACCTGCCCACAGCACCTTTTCCCTCCCACTGGTATTCAAAGCATTCAGGTAACAGATTTAATTGACTTCACAATCGGGAGACCTTTGCTTCCTGTCTTCGGCTGTCTAACGAGGAGATAGATACCTATAAATCTGGCATCCCAAAGAGACGACAAGGGAGGTAGCCGAATCCCGGGAAGACGAATGTGACAGCGAGAATTGGATGGAGGCGCCTAGTGCGGTACGATTGTCAGCACAGTCGCGGTTGCAGGTTTACGCCAAACTACACTGCCTGTCATGATCTTTTTTTGTATAAGTCTCTCCGGGCAGAGGGACGTGTCTCGACCCACCATAGCTTCCTGAAGATCCACACAAGCTCCCCATGATGACATGATGATCTCCCGCAAATCTTGAGGAGGAATTAGCCCCCCATCCAGACGTTCATTCCCGTCGATAAGAGATCTAGGTCGGTTAAGGAACCTTGGAACAATGTCAGGACGATTGAACGACGCCTGAGCTGAGCGAGCGGGGTGAGCCTATGGACTGGGTCAATAGAATGGTTAACGAACAGAGATGAATTGACCCTCTAAGCTACTTCACTGTTCGTCCAGGGCTCTGCCAGCTTGTGCAATACATTACCATCGGAGTTCCAATCCATTTCTACCCTCGACCAAACATAAAAAGAACGGGGACGAAAACCACCGTCACCATCCAAAAAAAAAAAAGAAACAGAACCAAACCCATACTCGGAGATTCCGAATGCAGCAATCCCTATTAATCTAACTGCCTGCCAGATCTTCTATCTAATGAGCGCCGCTCAACGCCGCAACCGCAAAAGCCGTCGCAACGCCCCGATTCCCAATCTCCTTCCGCTCGGACGGGAAGAGATACAAGCACGACGCCTCCCACCCTCCATCCACCTGCTGCATCTCCGCCAGACGCTCCCGATCCTGGTAATCCTCGACCCCCAGCAACCGACAGGTCAGCAGCCGCATCCCCAGACAGAACGCGTCGCCGGGGACCCCGACGCGCTCAAGCGCACGCTTCTTGAGCGTTGGCTGCAGTCTTTCGCGCAGGAGCGTATCCTCGGGCGCGGCGAGGAGGAGTCGCGCGAGGTAATACAGGAACCATTCTGCCGCCGCGTAGTAGCGGGTCCCGTCGATGTAGGCGCGGTGCGTGAGGATGCTGTGCATCCAGTCGAGGGTGTGCGGGAGCTCGTAGCTGCGCCCGTGCGAGCGGAACGCGATCAGCACGTTCAGGGCGATTACGGCGTCGACGCGCGGGCGCGATTTGTCCGTGTATGCCTGCACGAAGCCGTCTTCGTCGACGTACTGCAGCATCTCGTCGAGGAGCGAGTGTGCGAGGTCAGGGTCGTAGTCCAGTGTGGCTAGTGCGAGCGAGGTCGTGTCTAGATCGTCTGGGTAGACTTTTGTGGTGTGCTTGGGGGTCCCCGAGAAGAAATTCCACAGGCGCGGTGGGAGTTTCAGGTTGACTAGGCTCCTGGACGGGGGAAAGGGGGTTAACAAGATAAGCATGTAGAGCGAGGGGAAACGTACCGGTCCTTGAGAACCTCCAAAATTAGAAGCGGCGCATAATTCTCCTCGATACTCACGCCCTCGTGGGTAACAGAAGGGAATTCCCCCTTCTGGTTCCGTAGAAACGCCATCCCCCGCTCAACGGGGTCCCCAACGAGGTTCGCCAGTCTGCGCCCGAGCCCAGTGAGGTCCGCTGTCCCGCGCATCCCAAGTGATCTCGCCGAGAGGACATTCTCCTGCCGATCATCGATGAGGAATGTGTTCTGCGGCACGACCCGCAGGGCACGCAGGACATGGCTGTAGAATCTAGGACTGGGTTTGCGGATGCCGAGCATGGACGAGGTGAAGATGTGGTCGAATGTAGACCAGAATTCGTCGGCGTCGAAGATCCTGCGGAGGGCCTCGTAGTCCATTTTCGAGATGTTTGAGACGAGGACGATTTCTACGGATGATGCCCCGGGTGTCTGCTTGAGGGCTTTGAGTGTGGACAGCATCTCCGGGTCATAGGTTATTGTTTCGCGGAGGGTGTGGATTATCGATGTCAGCTCGCTTGCTTGGAAGCCGAATTGCTCGGCGAGTGCGTCGAAGCATTGGGGATCGTCGAGCTTGCCGACTTCGTAGTCCATCCAGGTTGATGTTGACATGATTCGGCCGAGTGTGACGGGTGAGCCGGTTGTGGCGAGAGTCTGGTGCACCGGCGGGTGAAAGAGGACGCCTCCCAAGTCCACGAGGATCGTGGTCCTACGCGGGTTATGGCCATTGGTGATGGCCATCTTGTTGGATGAGGTGTTGAAGGTCCAGCGAAATGGGAAAAAAATGATCTTGCAAAATTACAAGGAGAGGAAGTGACAGCACTGCGGAGTAGTTTGAATGATATATGTAAAGAAGTCCAAGACCTTCAAACAATAGATATTCGGAGGGCCCACGATGATCCCCGATAGATCATCGATTCTTGACGATCATGGTGATAGACACAGATGCCAAAAGCCCATCTACGGAGTATGATTGGGAGATGAACAGCCGAAAGCTGAAGAATGTAGCGTGTCAAGATCTGCACGGGGTGAAGAACAGCATTGTACGCCATCTGATTCGTTGATCTTTAGCATTCCACTTGGTAGATCGCAGCTGAAAAACCTGCCACCTGCAGCGCGAAGGATAAGCCCACCATTCTTGATGGATCATGTATCTGCGCAGCATTTGCTGATTTCGTCTTGAGTGACGACATGCCTCTCGACGTGATTCCCCCCGAGCACAACTTCCACAGTCGAGAACCTGATCCCCTTGCTACGACAACACCATGACTCTCGCAACATTGGCTGGATACGCCGCACAATTATGTCTCCTCGCCGTACGCCCCCAGTTCACCATCCCACTGTACCTGCTAACATTTCACCCCGAAAGATTCTCCTCAACGCAGGCTGGACAATAACCTACAACCGCCTCCTCCACCCGCTACACACCTACCCGGGCCCCGTATCCTCCAGCATCTCCCGAATCCCATACATGCTCGCCTACACCCAAGGCCGTCTGCACCTCTACGTGCGCGACTTACACGAAAGATACGGCGACGTCGTGCGCATCGCGCCGGACGAACTAAGCTATCGGAACGAAGCAGCGTGGAAGGATATCTACGGGCGGACCAGTAGTAACTTCGGCAAGGACATGCGCTTTTACCAGTCGTCGAAAAGGGCACCGAGCATCGCTGTTGCGCCGGAGAGGGTGCACCGGCGACAGAAGAAGGCGGTTCTGCGTGCGTTTTCGGACGGCGCCATGCGGGAGCATGAGCGCGTTCTTTTGCCGTATGTTGAGATACTTGTTGCGAAATTGGGGGAGCGGTGCGTGGGCTCGGGTGAGGGCGCCGCTGGAGGAAAGAGGGGTGAATATGTCGATCTGGCCGAGTGGTTCAACTATGTGATCTTCGACTTCATGGCCCACGAGCTGTTCGGGAAGCCTCTGGGCTGCCTGGACCAAGCGAGCTATCACCCGTGGGTGGAGGTTCTTTTTGGCACGGTCAAGGCGTGGGCGTACCTTTCCATCCCCAAGTTCTTCCCCTCTGCCACGAGGATTCTCACGCCGCTCGTGCGATTTCTCTGTCGGGATTCGCTCGGGCATCGAGATACGAAGTATCGTGCGCTTTCTGCACATCTTCCTACCCATACCCAGGGCGAGGAGACGAAGCCGGTTCCAGTTTTATGCGGCATGTCCAGAATAGTAGCAGTGCCAACGACCCCACCGATACAGTTCTGCTGCCGGATGAGCTCCTGCCGAATTACAGCTTCCTGATGATGGCCGGGAGCGAGACGACGGCGACACTGCTGTCCGGATGCACATTCTACCTCCTCAAACACCCAGCTTCATACCAGCGGCTTGCCGCCGAGATACGAGAGCAGTTTTCAGCGGCATCTGACATCACTCTTTCGGCTCTATCATCACTCCCTTATCTGCATAGCGTCATTACGGAGACATTGCGCCTGTACCCTCCAGTACCGCTCGGCATGCCCCGTGTGGTCCCGGCCGGTGGCGCGACGATATCCGGGCGATATGTTCCAGAGAATGTATGCGGGCTTTACCTACACAACTTTCCCAATAGAGTCGAAGCTAACGAGCCCGCAGACGACCGTCTCCGTCCCCTCGTGGGCAACCTCCCGCTCCCTCTCAAACTTCTCGAACCCAGACGAATTCATCCCAGATCGATGGCTGAGGGACTCGCCGGGTACTGAGGGTGACAAAAAGGCCGCAGCACAGCCATTCTCATTAGGTTTAAGGGGCTGTCCCGGTAAAAGGTCCGTATATCCCAGACCTCCTCTTCTTTGCAGCCCGCACACCCACATCAAGAGAAAGGGAATGATTGAGGAAACGAAACTGACGTGTCCCATATCCACGCAGCATGGCATACATGGAAGCGGGACTCATCCTTGCTCGAATTCTGTGGAGCTTTGATCTGCAGTTGGCTCCGGGGTGTGTTTCGTGGGATGACCAGCGCGCGTTTCTGATTTGGGAGAAGGGGCCTTTGCTTGTCAAGTTGACGCCGAGGTCGAGGGGTTGATTTGTTCGTTTCCGGTGCCAACGAGGATTTAGAATGAGCTAGGAATGCAAGTGATTCTTCAGTACATGATATGTGGCAGTCCACCTTGATTCAAGAACCGAAGCCCTCATCAAGGTTCTGAACAGCCACTGACTTCATGGTCTGCATGTGGAGCCAATAGAGTCAATGTGACCATGCGAGGGACAGATTATCGCAGCCCGATAAGGCGGGCAATGTTACACTGACAAGTTGGCAAACCTGATCAGTCAGTCCCCGAAGCACGATCAGCCCCTGTTTGGGGGAGTACTTCTCCGCATCGCAGTCGGCATTTGCGAATCCATGGACCACCAATGCCACCACCAAGGCTACACAGCCTCTCCCCAAACCAAGCTCCAACAAACCCACCCCACAAAAAC
>RHLP01000041.1:0-20038 GCA_003719405.1 Aspergillus incahuasiensis
GAAATAATTTATTTATTAATTAGCTAAACTATATAGATTACTAAGTCTCTGTTTTAACAGGATTTGCTTAAAGGCGGTATCACATGGCAGAATATGAATTTGAACCTCAACAGTACGGTTGTCGTCGAGCCCCAGATTTTGAGTGTAGCAGGAGTCGATAATTTTATACATGATATCGTACAATGCTCTATTAAAATTTAGTACTTGCTCTTTCTATCAATACTCTGTATTCAAAACCTACATTGTTGCTGTGAAGAACAGAGCGTCGGTTTGAGGCTTGGGGAGCTGTGGTGACTGGCCAACTACCTGCATGGTTGCAGTTGGTAGATCCAGTCTGCAACAATTCTCAGGGATCATTGCAGGCCTCCCAAAAGTCATGCTTAGAGTCCTAAAAGGCAGATAAACGGACTTGTATTAGGAAACCACGTCAATAGAATCGATTGAGCGGCTTACCGGTCTAGCATTATGCAACCAAACCAAACTCGCTTTCGAATCTCACTTTCTAGAGGAGGGAAGCCGTTTTTCGTTTTGGGTGAATGAAGACCAAGCTGAAAGGCAGTGGTGATTGCCTGTCCATGAACTGTCCAGGCTTGTACTGACTTTTGCGTTCCCTGTAGATACTGTCCTAGGATAAGAAGGTATTGGACTGACTTGTTAGTGAGTCGCTAGTTTGATGGATTTACTGACTCACCCGACTCGAGACTGATATTGCGTTTGGACTCCTTCTCGCAAAGACCATTCGCTCTCTGGTAAAAACATCCGACTCTTCAATTCTCTCCTCGGTCGACATGTTCGCTTCTACACACAACGTAGTCGCCATAGCAAAGATTTTGTTGAGTAATGCAAGCCAGGTTCTCCGCGCCTTGGTAAAGTTGCTCCTCTTCATTTCGAGATAATTCGCCCAGAATTATTCCTCGTGGACAAACGGGAGAAGCTGCCCGGTCTTTTGGAAATACTCCGTAATCAGAATCCGGGTACGTTTTTCAGACGGTAGGGCGTATAGATTGACTCCCCCGGGCAGACGGCTCTGGCGTCCACTGATCGCCTCATCATCTGCACGGTGCGGGCGCGAGACATTGACCCCTACCGTCACGCTACAGGACTGGGGCAGCGAGGGTGCTGGATTTTGATTCAAGTGTCCTGTTCGCGTCATAGCCAGAGAAATACATCGCAAAAAGGCAATGTTTGATGAAGGGCCTAACAGGAGGTCAGGAAAGGATGATGGGACAGCATTCAAGAGAACTGACCGAAGTATCCCCAGTCTTCCTCGTCGGTGAATTTAATGGCACCCATACCATCAATAGAGTCCTCTGTCATATCAATATTTCTACATTCCTCGTAGGGTAACCCATTGGAGTCTTCCCGATTGACTTCTTCGGAATTGTGATTGTTGTCTTCAAGTTGGTCACTTTGCCTTTTGGATTCGAAGGTTGAAGATGCATCAGCCTGCAAGATGCATCTATTGTCGTGAAATTGCTGTAATCTGTTCTCGATATCCTTGATTCGTCCTTCCAGCTGCTCAAAATAGCTAGACAGGGGGTTAATAGCCGAAGAGCTTCCGTAGAAGTGCAATGGCCACATACCTTCGTCCAGCAGTCAGATTCGTCGTAATTCCAGATTCTTCATATAGGCATTTACATTTTAGCTCCTCGCATAAAGAACACTTCGGACGCTTTCCATCGCACTGGAGATCACCCAGTCGGTCAGCAACATATCAAAAAAGTAGGTTGGCGCCGAGTCATACGCGAGTCTTGCGATGCCTGCAGTTTCTGCAAGCCAACGAGACCCTCTTTCTCTTGTTTGGGCCCGATAGAGCATTACTCTCGGGCTGTCCGGGTCGGGCAATCTTATCTGCACGACTAGTTTCAAGAGACGACATTGTTGGCATCACATCTAGAGAGTAACGACGTGATATCCGGGGGGATTGGGGAATGGGTCAATCTCGAAATGTATGATACCAGCTTCCCCGGACTATTTCCCCGGGGCTTTCAGCCAGCTCCGGAGAAATACCGGGGTACTCCGTATATTATTCAGCAATAGGTAGGAGGGGCGGCCCCAGCCACCAGCGGGGATAATCTTGCGGATCTCCGCTGGCACTGGCCCAAACTCAGAATGTACATTGTGGTACGTCCCACCGAGGCTGCACCCCCACGATACCTTGCGATCCCGGTGCTCGGGAGATACGGCCCATCACAGTGTTATGCCAGATTAGTCGCCATACTGACTCGGCCTTCAACCGGCTTATACTCCGCCACTAAATGTTGGTGCGAGAGTGGAATTGGAGACGACACAGGCGAGGCCTTTGTGTGGAGAGTGTGGGGAGCAAAGGGGCCGCGTACCAGTGGGCGTAGGGAAGTAAAGCGCCATGGAAGGGGTGTTCCGGGGAGACAGGAATCTGCTAAACCTAGTAGCATATGTGCATGGAATCCCGAGTTGCGCGCAAATGACTTTTGGGCCGCAGGGCTCTTTACCATAGAGTACGGCTATTCTAGGGCCTAGGCTGTCATTAGAGTCGCTTGTCGAATCGCTATTATTAATCAAAAGGAACAATTCCAGATTGGGCGACATCACGGCTACCCAGGCAGTACGCAACGATCTTATCACGAACTTCAAGTACTTTCCATTGTCAAGTCTATATGCATGACTTCATCTACTAGCTAGAATATAGACAGAAGCTCCACTGCTTAGGGCGCATTTAGATTTTCGATGATGTGTGTTTTCCACGGCTTTCTGTCGGCCTGAACCAGTCCATGTACTTGCTCTGGAGGGACTTGGTCACGCCAGTCTCTGGATGACACGGTTCCTTGCCTTGGTTGAGGTAGGTTGCCAAGGCAGTTTCCGCGTGCTCTTCGACGTCGTAGCCGTACACTTCCAGTACAGTCTGCGGGTCACCATAGAGATTGCTGCTGCGGACGTAATACTTCCCTTGTAATTCCGCTTCCATGGCCTTGTCGCGAGCCCGCTGCTCCGGTCCGTCTGGAAGGTGCCAAATCGCCCCGTTGATAAAGGAGACTTGTTGCTTCGCGTAGGCCTTGGGCATACGCTCTTGCTCGTAGATCCTCACTGCCTCCTCGAGACGGATTGTACCCTCAACTACCTTGGCAATGCACCGGGCGAGAAATGCTCCATCCTCCATAGAAGTTGCTGCTCCTTGCGCCATGTGGTTGACCATTGAGTGAGCAGCATCGCCCATGAGCACAACATTCTTGCGTGGAGATGACCAGGACTTCAGAGGACCGGTCACCATGAGGGGCCATCGGGACTAAAAATTCTATTAGATTCAATGCTATCATGAAAATGAACAAGGGCTTGAGAATCAGCCTACCGTGTTATCGATCATATCCACAATACGCTTGATACGAGGATCGAAATCCTTATATTCATTCCGAAGCTCCTCAATCGGTACGTCTGGCATTGTTGCCCGTAGCTTTTGAGGACGATGGTGAGAGAGCACCAAATTGAAGATGTTTCCAGCACTGATAGGATAGGTTATGATGTAGGCGTTTTCTGCCATCCAAACCTCCATGGTCCGTTTTTCTATGATCTCTTTGGCAATGGGATCTTGGCGGATCTGGTCGTATGGCACCAGAGCTCGGTATGCACAATTTGTAGTTGGCGGCTCGGGAGTGACACCGGGGAATAAAGATTTCCTGGTGATACTGTTGATACCATCAGCCCCGATAAGGAAATCAAAGTTGTATTCTTTGCCCTTGCTTGTCTGCACTGTGACACCGTTCGCATTTTCATGCTCGATTTGAGCAACGGCCGAGTCGATGATAATTTTGGCCCCAAGCTTCTCGGCAATATTGACAAGGCCCTCATGAAGATGCGCTCGATGAACGACCCACCAGGGCCGACCAAGAGACTCTTCTATAGTAGCGATCTTGGTATACCCCACACGGGTGCCGTCTTTGCGACGCATGTTCAACTCCTCGAACTGAACCAGGTCATCGCCAATGACTCTGTCAACACCCCATCGCTGGAGTAGAACAGAGACGTTGGGAGTCATCTGGATACCGGCTCCGATCTATGTAAGAGTCAGTATTTAATAGCTAAGCCAAGATACGGGCGAAGACAAACCTCCCCAAGCTCTTGTGCTGATTCCAGCACTGTAACCTGAGCGCCTGCTCGTCGGAGAGCAATGGCTGCTGCAAGACCACCAATTCCAGCTCCCACAATGCCGACATTGAGACTATTTTGGATTGATGACTACAGTCGATTAGAACCCAATTGCCTTAGCATGTGCTCATGAAACATACCATTGTCGATCTATGCGGGCTTTTCAAAATTGGGTGAATATTGAATGCTTAGAACGTATCTTGTTCTGTTCAACTTCAATTTTGATGACTTGAACACTCCAACCAGCATTAAAGTGGTGCTTGGGGGCAACTTATACTGTTCAAGTCCTTGATTTTCGCTGTGAGAACATGGACCCACCCCTGGCTTTGGGAGCGGCACAGGCATGGTGCTGGCGCGAGTCATCGGGGAGTTAGGGATGCATAACTAGTAATGTTTTGCGGCGATCAGGCTCAAGCCTCCCAGCGCTAATAGTACGTACGGGTAGTTACTACATAAATCCGCGTGGATAGAGATTCCCACATCTACTAGTACCAACATTGGAACATTTCCTCTTCGCACGTGCGGTGGGATCATTACTGTGACCAACTCAAGTGCTTGAAAATAGAAAGAACCTCGGGAAAATCTGCTGCTCAACATTTTGAACCGCATCGCCTATGAAATACTCTTGTTATACCACCGAATCCAATCTCAAAAGCAAAAAGGAATTTCACAATTTGACGCTTCCAGTACAAAAGAAAAACCACTAAAATGGCCGATTACATCCACACATCCTTGGTACCGCATCTAGGAGGAATTGAGGTTGGATTTCGGATGTCTCCTGGAGACCCGGATTCCACCAAGCCCACCGTCGTTATGTTGAACCCATTCACTACCACAGCGGACTACTACTCACCCGAGTTCGAAAACATGAGGTTGACCGACTCGTTGAACCTTCTCGCAATCGAGCCTCTTGGCCATGGAAAAACCAAGGCCCTGCGAAGCGAATCCTTCACGTATTGGGACTCTGCTATCATGAGCCTCCAGCTGCTCGACACTCTCGGAGTTGACAGAGCCTTTGTTTTAGGGACATCCCAGGGAGGATGGATTGCCGCCAGAATGGCGCTTTTGGCGCCAGAGAAGGTCATAACCCCCCATCGGTCCTACAATATAAAGCTCCTTGTATTTTGCTGAATCTTATTTCCAGGTTCTTGGTATCATTGTTATCGGGTCTTCTATGGACTTTGAGTCGACTAGAAGCCGCGAGCTCGGATGCTGGGATGGCCCAGGAGCATGTTTTGGCCTGGTTACTCTTGCTGCCGATCACACCTTAGCCCACGACTTCGAGCCGGGTGAAGCTTACTGTGACTTCCTTATGGAAATCGGCTACGGGAAGACAATCGACGAAGAAACAAGGGACTTCTGGGCCAGAGCGCTCAAGCTTAACTACCAGGGAAATGAGGGGAAGAAGAGAATATGCATGGCGGCCGTGACTCTTGCGTCAAGGGACGGGTTACACGAGCGCCTGCCGTATATCAGGGCACCTGTCCTATGGTTTCAAGTGAGTTCAATTGATTCCTCACTTCTCGCTGTTTCTGGATGCTTGTAATAACAGCTTCGCAGGGAACAGATGATGTTGTCTTTAGCATTGCTCAGGCGCAAGCAGATATCGCGCTTTTCACAAACTCGGTGTGGACCAGACTGATCCCCTGTGAAGGAGGTGTTCATTTCTTAGGACGGACTCATAGTGCAGAGATTCAGGAATCGCTGCTAGATTTTGTGTCTAAATGGAAGAGTCGCGGAGAAGCGGTGCTGTAATCTAGATCAAAGCTGATCACTGGTTTGCTCTATGCTATCTTCATCCATGGGGTATTTGTCAATACTAGTCTACTGAACTAAGTATCCTATGTATTATTTGAGAAGGTTAAAAGACGAGGGTCCTCAATATCATTCATGTTCCATGAATCATTTGCCTATAATTACTCTGCCCTGCTATTGATACCCTGTCCCGGAAGGAACGTGCAAAAGGGTTGTAAGATTGCTGAGGCGCCAACGCCTTCAAAGCGCGTAATGCGTTGACATGGTTGGTCAAGAAGGAAGTCATCCTGAGAATGTATTGGCATGGTAGGGTATTTGTTTCTTCGAGCTGAAGAGAACCTGCAGTGTAACATTGCATCTGAAAAAGCCTTGCGGGGTAAAAGGCTGACAGAAATCCAACTCCCTGGGTTGCCCCCTCCAGTGTTGCTTTTGAGAAAACTTTCGAAGCCGAGTTTCAGTGGCAACAATCACATCAAGCCTACAACAAAGCCTAGATGATCGGAACACGTTATTAAATCATGGAGGAACCGATGGAGCAACCCCGCACCACCACCTTCAATACCCAAAACAGCAGATTGATGAACCAAGCCGCCAGTCAGACCTTCAATGATATGGTTGTGTTCAACGACGATGGCGCTAGAAATCGCATCTCCTCGTCTGCTAGCGAAAGTGGTAAGGGAATCTCTGGCGTCAGCATAGTGGCTACATCGAGCTAATAGCTGCCGTGTCCTAGGCCTGTCTCCGCTGGACTATGACAGTGAGCATCAACCTACCCCAGTTCAGAAGCCAATCTGACCCCATGGAAAAAGTCTTAGCATCGCTCGCATTTCCGGAAATGCTCAACAGACGCAACACAGTTCGGTCTCCCCACGACCATACATGCGAATGGATCTTTGAGCTGGAGAAGTACACAGAGTGGAGAGACGCTAGTACTGGGCTTCTCTGGATCAAGGGGAAGCCCGGCGCAGGGAAGTCGACATTGATGGCATTTCTATATCGAAATCTCGTGGAAGAAAACACATCCGCAACAACAATTCTGGAATTCTTCTTCAGCGCCAGGGGCGTGGAGCTTCAGCATACACCAGCAGGATTGTTCCGATCCCTGCTAAATCAACTATATCGGCGGGAGAAGGAGGTACGAGAACGAATACGCAAAGTGTATACGGAGAAGTGCAACGCGTTCGGGAGTAGTGCGTCGACACACACGGAGCACGCTTGGAGCTGGCAGGAACAGGAACTTCAAGACCTCTTGATGTCTGCTATTACTCTAGCAGCGAAGCGACAGCCACTGATGATCTTTGTTGATGCCCTAGACGAGGCTGGAGCCAAGTCTGCAGCCGAGCTTGTGAAATATTTTTACCGCTTGGATACTCTTAGCGCGCGAGCAGATGGAAACTTGAAGATATGCATTTCATGCAGACATTATCCATTGCCACCCGGGCTTCGAGGGACTGAGATCTCTGTCGAACACCACAATGGAAATGATATTGAGGTCTATATTGATGACTTCATAAGCGACTGCTTGCAGGATGAAAATTTGTGGCCCGACAATCACTGGGAAGCTCTGAAAACCGAGCTGACCTCTTCTGCCAACGGGATCTTCCAGTGGATATGTCTGATTATGCCAATCATCAATGACCAGCTCCGTGATGGGTCGTCATTTGAGGATGTCTGGATATGGCTGCATAATGTCCCATCTGAGCTGGAGGAAACCTATCAATACATCATTGACAACATTATCGACCAAAAATATCTAAACGAAACTTACTTCCTCTTCCAGTGGGTATGCCTAGCAGAGACCCCACTAACTGTTATGGATCTTCCATGTGCTATGACCGCAAGCACTAACACATCCTGGCCAAATACCTGCATACAACCTGATCAAATTTTACCAAGTGATGAAGAACTAACACGTCGATGTGCCACTGTAGCGCGAAAAGTAAGGGCTCGATCCGGCAATCTCATTGAAGCAGTGGAAGATACTCCCGGAAATGGCCCCTATATGATCCAGGTCATTCACCAATCTGTCATGGACTTTATGCTTGATTGCGGCTTGAAACGAATGAGCGTGAAACAGGGTGATGATTTTGCATCATTTGATATTCAGCAATGCCATGGGAACTTGTATAAGGCGTGTCTCAACTACCTAGCCAGTGATTTGGTGCAAATAGAGCATAGGATGGAATATGGGATCACACGACTTCATATCTTGCCTGGCTCGTTTCTTGAATACTCAGTATCATTCATCTTCTGCCATGCCATGAAGGCGGCCAAATATCGGTCCAGCGAATTACTGCAAGAAACCATAGCCCTCCGCAAGATTATCCCCAAATGGTCGCTGATATTCTTTTACGACGTGCGAGGTCCAGGCAATTACCTTGCAGATAAGGTAGGGAAAACCCTATTTCATATTGCAACTTCATGCGGTATGAAAGACGTTGTGGGAAGCCTACTGGTTGAGGATCAGGAAGATGAAAATTTAGCTGACGAAGGATACAATGCTCTATTTTACGCAGCACACTGGGGACGTGAGGAGATAATCAAGCTTCTAATTTCCAGTGGCGTAAATCCGCACAGAAACACAAGAGGTTTCATCAGATTAATTGCTGAAGCAGCGTCTCGCGGCCACTTGCCACTCCTCCAGTTATTGCTACCTCCAACGCAGAATGATTCTGGAAGTTCGCCTGGGAACGTCAGCAAATGCTCATTTTCCAAGTTCTTAGACAAAGCACTGGAAGACGCCTGTTGTTGTAGATGGGGGGATGTCGTGCTCATTCTCCTCCAGGCGGGTGCCTCTGTGAAAGCAACCGATGAGGTCTGCGCGCTCCGGGCGGCAGTCGAAGCGGGCGACTACAGTGTTATGAAGATCTTGCTTGATGCCGGCGCCGATGTGAATGCTCCAGTAATGACTATAATGACTAATGAGCCTGACTATAGCTTATTGCACTGGGCCGCCTGGAGGAAAGATCTTGAAACTGTCCAGTTATTGCTGGAAAACAATGCGGATATCAATTCAGGGCGTGGGACTTACGGCACACCCTTGTTGAAGGCTACCAGCATGGGAGGCATGAATCGTTTCGAGGTCATACAATTGCTTCTCGCGCGCGGTGCGGACCCAGCAATTCCTGATAGACGTGGTATCACACCCCTGCATGCTGCTGCAATGGACTGCAATCTTTACATCATAGAGCTTTTCGTGGACAGGAGTTACGTGTTCGACTCAACGGATGTTTTTGGCCGCATTCCATTACATTGTGCTATCAACAGCTTCAATACTCACAAAGACGGCGTTTCAATTATCCTTCAGCACACGCACGATCCCCTTGTCCTAGACGGTTACGGCATGACTCCATTAGATTGGGCAATCAATGCAACTGCAAAATTGCATATCACAGATTGCCTGCAAACTGTCAACTACATTCCGACCGCACACTCGGTCCGTGCTAGCATTCTCAAAACATCTATCACGCTTTTAGGCCGACAACTTCTGGGTTCTGGCGATAGACATGTATGGCCTGGGTTTGTTGAGCTCGGACATTGCTTAATTCTTCTGGGAGAATACTATGAAGCCTCTATTGCTTTACGCCAGCAAGCCATTGGATTTAACCACAAAAGCGGCAAACCCCTTTTCGGAAACTGGTGCCGATTTTGCTGCAAAGCAGAGTACGAAATATTTTACGTCTCCAGACAGTTCACCAACGTACATATATGCAGCGAATGTTTTGCGAAAAAATTGAGAATGGTACAGCAAGAGGAGGAAGAGGAGCAAGAGGAGCAGGGGGGGGAAGAGGGGGAAGAGGAGGAAGAGAAGGAATTCATTCAAGAGGAGGAATTCTCTCAAGAGGACTATATCCTTCAACAGCTGGAGCTCATTGAAGAAAAGGATTTCGTTCAAGAGGAGGATTTCTTTCTAGTGACATGCTCAGCCGCTGATTATCCGGACTCTTTCGACTCTGACGGTCAATGGATCGATGGAATCCCACCGAGTGTACGGGACTGGCTAGAGGAGTTGACCCATCGATATCCCGACTCGAGCTCCCGAAGTTCCCTGTCGTTCGGAGGAAGACGCCTTAGCTTCACGGACCCATATCTGACTGCATGAAAAGAACCAATACTTATGGCAGCTCGCGTCTTCGCATCCCCAGCATCCAGCTAGCGACAACTGGAGATGAGCCGTCCCGACCCCTCCTGTTTGATTTCTGAAACGTATAGTCTTGGTGCTCAGTTGCTGTTTGATGTCAGGCTCAAACGTCACAAGCAGTCAAAGTCAACATTGGGAAGGTGAGAGTACTGATGAGGATTGCAGTAACGAGAGATCCGGGGGCATTGCTGTTGTATAATGCGGCGCTTGGGGTTGTGGATGCGGAGTGAAACGTTGGTGAGCTAAGCATCGGCTTTACTCTCACCAACTGCTAAATTGGGATCATAGCATCTTTTGAGTCTAATAGCGGCAACTTATATATGTTTTCACGCAGCTAGACTCCTAGGCTACCTAGGGTATCTCCCGTAATGGCTCATTACGTGATACTTGTTTGCTCCCTCGCGGGCCTGAAGCTACAGGTATTCGGCTCTTCCATGGCCGCTTTGGGCGTGAGCTCTTCGTAGATATAGGCTCACCCTCCTGGTTAACCATAATGTTAGCCATTGGTGTGCTCTGAAAGGTATTGTTGTCTGCAGCATTTCCACATACTACCTCAGCAGTTGATATTTGAACTGTCGTGTCGTGACTGTCACGAATGCCCATATTGTACGTTTTATGCTCAACTTTTGAATGCCTAACCCGGTGTTAATGAACTCCTGTTGAGTGTCACCAAGAGTATTCGGTACTTTGTAGACTTACTCTGGATGATCCAGCGCGTAATATTCCGGTGCAGTCTCCCTCGAGTGCGGTGACTCGGTATGCTGGAACTTGCGGACCAGCCCAGCCAGCCATTCCCGGACACTTGGTGGGATCTCATCGAGGAACTTCCCATTCTCATCGAAGGCTTCTTGATAGTAATCCCCCGAGCAAAGTATCTCTAAATAGTCATCCCACGATGTAAGGTTGTCGTTATTCCTAGCTTGGCAGTCCTTACACACGACGTAGTTCGGGTGCTGTCGGCTGACGTAAAACCTGTCTTGTGTAAACAAGCCAGTCGACTCACAATCCCTTTTATCCACAGTAATGCAGAGCCTACAATCCAGCCTGAATACTGGCACGTTCATGGTCCGATTAAACGTGTCAACCTGTTGCCGGAATGCCATACATGCATCGCTGTTGTATCCAAGTAACATTAGACAGTGGCCGAGCTCATTATATCCAGGCCCCATACGAGATGACCAGTACACAATCCTCATGAGCGGCGATGTTCGTCGGCCGAAGTGTAAAAGTTCCTTTGCCAATCGCGCTACAGAGGACTGGAGGGTACAGAGTCGAAGTGCATCAGGCACTGGTTGATGCCGTATCTTTTGGATCCGGTCACAGAGCACTTGATATTTGCACACTGGAGCCCATTCCAGTGGCGCTTTGCTGTATCCGTCCAGGACATTGATACTTTGGCTTTGGCGGAGAATCAGTAGGGCGGCATCTGGATCTCCATTCTCAGAAAGGATTGTGTAATGCAGGGGTATCCTTTCGAAGTGATCTTGTACGGAAAACAAATGATCCATCGAATTGAAACATTGAATAAGCGGTAACCAGGGGCAATGAGCTGCTATATGAAGCGGTGTGATGCCATGTCGATCAGAGGCTGATGGGTCCGCGCCGTACTGTAGAAGAATCCTGACTACTGTGAGATGCGCGTTAGATCTGGATGCGCATCTAAAGCATGCTAACACAAGGGGTGTTCCACATGCTCCGCGCCCGGCATTTATATCCGCCCCCCTCCCAAGTATTAACTCCATAGTAGTGGTATGCCTGGCTTCAGCAGCTGCATGCAGCGCAGTGTACCCCCCCATTGGGCCAGATGAATTGACTCGCGCATTGATATCTGCATTGCGGTTGAGGAGTAGATCCACTACATCATCATGGCCATTGCTTGCCGCACGATGTAATGCTGTTTCTTTATAGTCACCACTCAGGGCATTTATATCCGCACCAGCCTCTAGAAGGATCTTAATTACCTCCAGGTGCGGTTTGAACGGAGCACAAGCCTCGGCCAGCGGAGAATTTTGCTCATCACCGCTCAAATTGACATCGGCACCAGCCTTGAGGAGATCTCTAACCACCTCTGCATGGCCCGATGAAGAAGCTTCCTGCAGCGGAGTGCGGTATGGTGGCTGCCTGGCATTAACATCAGCACCAGCACGGAGTAGCAGCTTGACTATTCCAGTATCTCCAAATGCGGACGCCGCTGGTAACACATTCGTTGCGCTTGCAGGGAAGTTACTGGCCCCAAGATAAGGAAGTATCTCAACCGCTGGCTTATCACCCGATTGACTCGGGTCAATGGGAATTGTCACAGGACCGTCTGGCTTTGCAACCGGTCGTAAGTCATGGCTGTCAGCAGGGGAAACACTGGAATCCCTGGTAGACCATGAAAGAAAGAGTTTCACAATATTTTGGTGTCCTCCCCTTGCAGCTTCAACTATTGGAGCGCTGGTTGTGGTCAGCTCTAAATCTGAGTAAAGACCGCTCTCTAGAAGTAGCTGCACGATGTGTTCACGGCCCCAACGGGCGGCATAGTGGAGTGCTGTTAAGCCAAAAGAATTGGGCTGATCCACGACACCAGAGTCCATCAAGAGGGATCTGACAACGTTGACCATATTGGAAGAAACGGCAACTTGGAGCACTGTATTGCCGAGCCGTTGATGGTGCATCTCGATGAACATTCTCTCGTTGATAAATTCCCATCGAGGGAGAACCCGCTTCAGGATCTCGATTTCATCCAGGAGATCGTTGGACCGACTCTCACTTCCAAGTGCAGCGTGGGAAAAGATAAAGGGCACAGCATATGAGACAAACGGTGATTGATTGTAGATACCAATCAATTCTTTGAATTCTATGTCATTGCATGTTTCCATTGAAGGTAGCACGGCATCGAGGAAGGCGAGACACGCGCGATAAAGATAACCATGGCATTTCCCAATGTGGAAGGAGGGCCTGGCCTCCCGCTCGGCAGAAGGTGGAGTTGTGATGTTCTGGGGTGCGGCGAGTGAAGCAAGCCCTTGGTCAAGCATATAGTCTTTTACAGACTGGTGGACAACCTGAACAGTGCCTCTGGCCTTTGGGCCATCTTCTACCACGACCTCCACTAGGCCGCCCGAAAATGCCTTGACCCGTCGCTGCATAACCCCCAGAAGGCTTCCGTCTTGAGGGTAGGCGAGTTCCTTGGAGAGCACCACTTTACTTCCGGCTGCCATCGCTTGATAAAGCTGTGCCTCTCCAAGTGGAATCACCCCGAGACACGTCCATTGAAAGAGCGCATATGAGCTTTCTCTATGCTCAGGGCTGACTATGTTATCCAGGATGTATGTATAGACTTCTCCGAGTCCACGAGGGACATTTCGAACCCAGAATCGCACGTCTTCTAGAGATGCGCCGTCAGCAACCTTCTTTGTCACCAGAGGAACAATCAATTGGGCCCATTGAAATATTCCATTTGCGGATTGGATCAAATGCTTCTTCAGAACAATCCATTCAGGTTTTGACCACTGTTCATCGTGCTTGAGGCTGTCATTTATAAACAAAGCAATATCGTCCTGGTTGTGGCATTCGACAACAATCTCACTGCCACGCTTGCTGTTCATGACCGGGTAATGGCGGCATGACAGACATATCTTCAACGCAGCAACGTCGTTGATCCTGTGGAAGTAGTTGACAAGCTTCGCAGCTGACTCCGATCCAGCCTCGTCCAGCGCGTCCACAAAAATTGTGATCCGCCGATGTTCAGCGGACGTCATGAGAGCGTCTTCTAGTAAGCTCTCCAGCTCCTCTTCCTGCCAGTTCGCGTTCTCGATAATGCCGCGGCTTTCTATGTACATCCTTTGTATGGAGGTACTAGCGGCCTTGTCCTGCCGGTACAGCTGGCTTAGCAGGGATCGGAACATTCCTACCGGCGTGTGCTGCAAGTCGGTGCCCCGTGCATTGAAGAAGAATTCGAGGACGATGACACCAGATTCTATTAGTCGCTCCTTCTGTAGGCCTTCATACAAGAAGTGCATCAACGTTGACTTTCCGGCCCCGGGCTTCCCTTTTATCCACAATAGACCCTTGTGCACTCTGGTCCAACTCAAATACTCCTCCATGTTCAGGATCCACTTGCATGTGTTTAGGTGAGGGCGCCGGATCATCCTTCGACGCTGGAGCATTCCGGGGAACGAGAGGGACGCAAGAACTGGTGCACATTGGTCAGAGTAGAAAAACCAACTTGAATGTCTGAAGTTTATTTCTGGTCTTACTCGTGTTGTCGATTGCGTGCGGATCGTCCTGCTCTTCTCTAGCATCTGAATGGAAGTGCACGCTGCCATGGAATATTTGGCGCGCCGCTTGGTTCATCACCTTGACATTGTCCTTGTTGTGGAACGCCATTTTGTTTCTAATAGCCAGTATGGATCGTCAAGTGGGGTTATTTCTGTACGCGAAATAATCGTACAAATGGCAGCTGGGAGGCCTTCAACCGGGCACCCCCATGGACAACCCGCATGATTCAACGACGGGCCCTCTTCGTCTGGGAAAGCCGCCCGCGTCAAAGAGAAATCCATCAGCTCGCCACAGCGCAATGCAGAATCCTCCTGACCTCCCTTCACCAGCCTTGTCTTGCCGACAATTCTGCCTTGCGGGTTACACGGAAAGCACGACTGGATCTTACCTGCATGCTAAACCAATGGGAGGGTCAGGATACAACCACCCAAGAAAGCACTGCCATCAATCCCAGCCTCGCGCATCATATTATTTTGGCTCATCATCTGTAGCTGACGTGGCAGCCGTCCGGACTGCGGAAGGCCTTAGTATAGGTCAGAATCGTAGTATAATCTCGGGCATACATAGCCGTCTGCTTTGATAGTGTAGATCGTCTACAGATGCTGGGGCATCACATCCATTATGACCTAACACTTAGCAACAAATACCTAAATATGCTATAACTCACTCGTAAAAGACTACATGCTAAAGGTATGGTTGCCCGGGAAATTCATATAGCCCGCCTGGTGCATCACCTTGGTGTTCCCATCATTGTGCCAGTGGTTCTGTTGCCTCAACGCCGTATCGTTAGACTTCTGGTCAACTCCATCCCATTCCTCAAGAACAGCAACCGAACACGCAGCAGCGACAGCTGCCGCGTACGCCTTCCACTCATCGTTCTTGTGGCTATCCGCGTAGTCCGAAACCCCCTTCACAATGACGCACGGTAGAGAGTCCCAAATACCTGCCCCTTCCATCTCAAACGCTATCACTCCTTCTTTTGCGGCGATACTGTCTCGATGCTGTCCCGACTTCATTACTGTGTCACCAGACGCAATCGATCCGAAGAATATGGCAGGCCGCTGTGCCGATCGCCTAGAAACGTCGCGAGAAACAAGATACTTCTCCCTGCATCCCAGTTCCTCACAAGTTGACTTCCTCGCCCCATCGCAAGCCCCTTGGGTCTCAACACACTTGCAGTTCTGGGCATGATGGTGTTTGTGCAGATACTTCGGCAGAAATAGTTTATCCTCCTTCAGCCCGGGATATCCAGACGAACCAAATCCCACATTCTGCAGAAGAGCGGCCAGATTCTGAACCATCGCCCTCTCAACCCTATCCTTGCAGGACTCCAACTTCTCCACAAACGCCCTGACCTCCAACGACTGCCGCCCAAGACTATCCGCGACATCCTGCTTCCGCAGGAACTGGTCCGGGTACTGTCTCCCCAGATCAATCTGGACGACATTCTTCCCGATAACCACATCCCCCAGAACAATATCCGGGTCGCAATCCCGGTTTTGGGCCGGCACCCCGCCGCAAATCCCAACTAGCAGAACCAGTTTGATCCCCCCGAAGCTGGAGAGCAGATTCTGCGCCGAGACCGCGGCGTGCGCCTTTCCGGCGCCGGCCATGTGGCCGAGGACAACATTGCGGCGGCCGATTCTGCCGGTCGTGTAGGAAAGGGTGTCGGATGAGGACTTGCAGGATGGCTCTGAGTAGATCTCGTCGAAGACGCCTCGGACTGCGGTGGCTTCTAGGGATAGGGCGCAGAGGATGCCGACGGCGTATTCTGCGTTTTGGATGCCTTTCGCGCGAAGCATGGTGCTGTGTGGGATGGTGCGATGATAGATGCGTTTGGTGCTTTTAGAGAAGGAGGTTTGATGGGAAGCAAAAACTCAGCCAAGTTCTCCGGAGTCCGTCTTCTTCTAATTCTAATCAAGCACCCGTCAGGCACACATAGAGTCTGCCGTCGTACAAGGCTGTGTTTAGTATGGAGTCGCACGAGGTATTTGCTTTTTCCAGTGAATGCCTGTCAGCAACCACCAGGTGTGGACTAGTTTCACAAAGATGCATAACTCTGCTTTAGGTCACTCATGAGGCTGATTTGGACAGCTCTAGTATCATGGATGTCTTGTTGTTCTCGGCTGCTGTGTTGAATCTGCTTCACGTCAAACTCTCAATATATATACTTCACATGCCTGACTAGCTTCCTTTGTTCCAAGTCCATACCCATAACATGATGCCCTATCCAGGTGTGTAGCATGAGACTGGTTTATTAGGTATTGAATATCACCTGTTGCCAAAGTTATATACTCCTGCGCAAGACTACCTTGGATGTAAGCACTCCTGCTGTGAGAAATATAATCATGCCCGTTCATAATAAGGCTTGAAAGACTCTCCTTTAGGCGAGTCGACCAGGGGCAAAGGACGGCTTTCACTGCCCAGAGCCCACCTGGAGAGCCAAACATACGTACCTGATCATGATTGATGGATGAGGATAGACTAACAGTGTATTCATCTGACAGCCTGCGGTGCATGTCGATTAATATTCTTCTCTGTCAGATGGATTCTTGATTGTATTGATTGATACTAAAGCATAATTTTCTGCAGAAAGCCCTGGGGGCATACATGTACATGTGAGTATGCCCATGTCACAATTTTGCTGGTCTGCTTTTAGGACAAGATGAATGTGTAGCAAACATTTCAATCCTTGCATAATAAATATCAGAACCCTTTGCTACACAATTTACCCGTGACCTCTCGCATACCTTGCCACTAGTAATGATACCAATAACATTGCTACTCTGCTGGGCCTACTTGACTAGTATGATTTAACACGTGTCTAGTTCTGACCAAACCAAGCACTTTTAGTATCTGTCCTTGAGTATAGCAGACAGCTGAGAGAAACCCAGGAACACTAAAATCTCACGTGCACGACAGTATCTATCAACCTATTAGTTAGTCTACATATTTTAGGCGGTTTCCCCATTAACCCAACTCACTCTCCTTCCCAAGGTTGTGTCTAGCCTCGTATTACAACAACTCCACCACAATGAACACCGACCACGTCGAGGTCAATAATCCCAATAATCCCAACGATGACCTTTCTGAAGACGGATGGCCAACTCCCCAAAACGACGAGCACGAAGAAAAGCTAAACCAATTGATGCGCGACACGCGATACCCCCGCAAACAAGAATCCAAACTCCACCGCGCGATCCGCAAAAACGACATCGTTGGCGTCCGCACGGCGCTCGCAAACGGCGTCTGTCCCGATGGCCGGTACGAGATGCTCCCGAGCCCAATCTCGCAGTGCATTCACTACGAGAGGCTAGAAATCATGCGACTCCTTTTCGAGCACAACGTCGAATCTCCGCAGCCCTGCCGGGCGGAGAATGGGTTTGAGGATGAGCTGTTGATAGCGGCGGGGAAGGGGAATCTAGAGATTCTCAAGGCGCTTGTCGAGTACCGCAAAGGGAAACGCGGGGATCGTGGTTTCACGCCGGGGTACTTTGACTCGGCGGAGCCGATCCATGCCGCTGCCGGGTGGAATAATCACGTCCCCGGGTGTATTGGGTGGTTGTTGGAGCGGGGAGCGGATGTTAATGAGGAGACGCCGCAGTGGCGCACGCCGTTGCATTTTGCGGTTGATCGGCGGCAGGCGAGGGTGGATGTTGTGCGGTATTTATTGCGTAAGGGCGCTGATGTTGACCATGTGGCGAGGTTTGGAAAGACGGCTGTTTATCTTGCTGCAAAGAGGGGGAATGGGCGGGTGGTGAGGGAGTTGCTGAGGGAGTCGCCGAGGTTGGATCAGAAGACTGAGAGAGATGAGGAGACTATATTGCATGCTGCTGCGGCTCACTGTTCGCCGGCTGTTGTGAAGATGCTTGTTGAGGCTGGTGCGGATGTTTATGCTCGGGATCAGAAGGGGCGGAGTATGCTGGGCCATGCGAGGAAGGCTAGGCGGATTGAGACTGTGAATTGGATCACGAAGAATACTACATTGGAGACACCTGTTGAGGAGCCTTTTTGATGTCGATTATCCTATTTTAAGGCAGTTGTCGGTGATGTCTCTCCCGCCTGAATAGGGAGGCCTTTGGGAACACAGGTGATACTTACAGTTCAATGCCATAAAAAGTGTGAGACAAGTGTTATATAAAACGACGGCTCTGGCTAACTCTACCCCCGGGAGGACTTGGGTGAGTTGAAGCAGACTGAAGCTCACTGAGGTCGAGCACTAACTTACGTAGTTGAACATCACCTCAGAAGGTGACCAAAGACGATTGGCGGGTGCAGAATATTGACAATCAGAATAAAAGCCCTTACGGGAAGGGCAGGCTGTGTTCCTGCCTATTCTATATTTTAGGGGCAAGTCGCAAGGGAGCAAGGGGCTTGTTCTGTGGAGCGATATGGGCAGGCTTGCAAGGAATATCACTTTGATCTTGGTGTATTAATCTCCATTCATTGCACCGGAAGCGCAGTTTCACTCCGGGGCAGGATATAAGATCACGGGCAACGAGATGGACCGCGGCTCCATCCTGAGCTACCACCTGCTAGCAAACCATACAAGCGCGCTGCACAAGCACACCCTGCACCCCTTCGTGACCAAATAGACACATTAGGTGAGCCCCTCCTCGCGCCACTCCGCCTTGACAGTACCAGAACACTGGCCGAACCAGGCAGTCAATCTCGTCAAGGGCGACTTCCTGGAGATGTTTTCCAGGGACAAGAAGCTTGACGCCATCGTCACGCTGCTCTTCATCGATGTATCCTAGAACGTGATTGACTTCCTGAGCAACCTCCATCGACTGCTGAAGCCAGGTGGAGTGTGGATCAACCTCGGATGTACGTTGCTATCCAGTCTTTCATGCTGGAGCATTGACCTTGATAGCTCTCTGCGGGCGGAGCGGTCTAACTGGCAGATCTGCCCGGCTTCGAAGTGGTCAATACGTCAAGGAAGAGGATTGATAGCCCGTATGCCGAGCAACCAGACACGTTGTTGAACCTCACTTATGGTGAGCACCTTCTGTCGCTTCGTGAGTAGGAAAAATAGTTGCTTATGGGACGAGGAGTTACGCAGTTCTGGTCCGCGACAAAGAGGGTATAAATGCGAATGTGTAAGGGTAGATTTTACAGCCAGGCTTTAGGGTCCACACTTGCAATCTTGTGACGTATCTACATCACAACTCTAGAGACCAAAAGTGTTAGACCGGTTTTGCACACCTATAAAGTGGCTGATCAGGATGGTTACCAACCACACATGTGTAGTTATTTGCATAGTACCGTAAGAGGTCCACTACTAGGTGTTGAAAGTAAATGCATCCATAAGTGTACGGCAGAGTAGCTATGTCGCTTTTTGAAAACAATCCTGTCACTGGTCAGGCGGGTACAATGTAAAAAGCCGGTCTCCTCTAACAGAAGCATACTGCCCTAACCCGCAGTCTCACTGCGTTGTGGATTCTCCCACAGATAGAACGGAACATACTAGGTACGGAGGAGTGTTACCCGACATTAAGCACTGCAGGGCTAGTCCAATCATGTAAATTCTCCTAATATACGCATTTTGTTGATTTCTCCACTGCAGACACTTTGGATCCACAATTAAGTTGCTTTCTGTGATCACAGATACACTAATATTCTCTACTATATATATATTCCTATTTAGCAGCAGGTAGTAGACTGCCTTTTACTGCCAACTATTCTTAGTATATAGAAGTTCCAGAAATACTAATTAATACTCTACTATAATAGCTTAGTTAGTAGTATTAGTAGCTTAAATAT
>RHLP01000411.1:0-15030 GCA_003719405.1 Aspergillus incahuasiensis
GTTTTTCGGAAGAGAGCATGCCCCCGAAATTGTCATGGGGTCGGAGGTGAGGTAGCTGCAATGCGCTTGGTGAGATGGCAGTAGCAAAGTCATCATCCCAGTTATCTTCTTCTCCGGAGCTAGGTGAGCTGAATCTGTCCGCAACGTTTCTGGAAACTGGGCTTGGCAGTGTGATTTTGGCGGGGGTACATCGAGTGTCGAGCCGTAGGGATGGAGGGTTTTGAGCGTCATTTCTGGTCCCTCTTCTCAGAGTACTTGTTTCCGGCGAACGCAGGGCCTCATTCCACTCCTGGACACTTTTTACCGCCTCTTCATACTCAGTTGACTTTTTAGGGACTATTGAGTCAGATCTTCGTGCATTCACAATCCACGGATGCTTTAGAAGCTTTCGAGCGGAGACACGAAGGTTAGGATCCTTCTGGAAACATTGCATCAGGAAATCTTTTACTGCCTATCAAAGTTTCAGTCAAGTAGCATAGGAGCAGGCATATGGCAAGCTCACCGGTGAAGCACCTTGGGGAAGGGGGGGATGGTCGTCGTTGACAATGCGGAAAAGAGCCGGCATAGGTTGAAGGCTATAGTAAGGCGGCTTCCCTTCAAGCAACTCAATGACAGTGCATCCAAGACTCCATATATCAGACGCTGTGGTGGCACCCGATAGCTCAATCACTTCAGGGGCCATCCAATATGGAGTTCCAACAACGCTTGACTCGCTGAGTCCGGTCGTTCGACTCGCCACACCGAAGTCTGCGAGCTTGACCAAACCTTCTTTAGTCGTAAGGATGTTCGCGCCTTTGATATCTCTGTGTATAACACCTTGGTCGTGGAGATAAAGAAGGCCGTGAAGAACTTGAGACATATACACGCCAACTAGAGTCTCGGGGAAACGGCCGAAGTTCTTCGCGATGGAGTGCAGAGATCCATTCTCACAGTATCTACCCTGTTAGCCGCTATACTATTGTCTTCTCCGACTGATCCCAAGCATACTCAAGAATAATGTTTAGAGTTTCGGCCGACTTGACAAACCCCTGGTACTTCACGATATTCGGGTGCTGTTGTCCATCGAGTCAGTGATTGCGACATTGTAGGGTCATTAATGATAGGCGCGTAGTATCATACATCGAGGTTTTTCAGGAGATCTATCTCCAGCTGTAGCACTTATAGTTAGTACGTAAAGCGAGAATAGTCGGTGGGCATCGTACCATAATCACTCGCAGTTCACTTTTTGGAAGATCCACCAGCTTAATTTGCTTTACCGCAACAGTTTCCCCGGTGTTCCAGTTCAGTGCCCTGTATACCGACCCAAACGCACCACGACCTAAGCAATCACCCAGTTGCTTCAAAGATCACCGTCAGTTACAATACGTAGCCCGAATTGCGGCATAGGGGCCGAGCGTACATAGTCCTTGAGCTCCGCAACATCTTTGGCCGAGGTCTTCCCCATCCTGTCATCTTTTGTTCTCTCGTCTCGCTTTGCTGAGGTGGAAGCAAGTCTTGTGAGGCGTCCTTTTGCGGGTGTGCCGGACGTCCTGGACGCCGGATAAAGCCCCTCGGCCCCCTCGTTAGACCGGGACACCATGAGCGGTCTGGGTCAAATCGAATTTCGGTATACAAGGCTCGTATCAGTCCGAAACGTCGTTTTAAGCTGTACGGTTTTGAGCGCGGAGGAGGGTGAACGAAAAGGCAGGCGCCGGGAATCGATCGGATCGCTCATATCAGCACACTCGCTACTCGGCGCAAATTTGTCAGTATTAATCGATCAATCGGGATTGAAATATAATAGACACGGGATCAAGGAGATACAAGGTTGGTTGGTCTTCGGTGGATTGATTTGTTGTTGGGAAAGAAAAGACGTACCAGAGGGGTCCTTGTTCCTGCGCTCACGAAGCGGCGCTGAGAAACGCGACAGTGCACATGAGATCCTGACTGTTTTATTTCAGCCAGAGCCACGGATTGCCCGCGATGATTCAGGAACAGGGGTGAAAATCAAGCCGAGAATAGCATCCCTAGTGTTGTTCCTTGGGAGCTGAACCTTGGGAACAATAATCAACTAGCGGGTGTTTTGAACTCTCCCTCTTTGAGTCTCCACAGGCCGCCACTATTCGAAGCATGACGCACTGGCCGGGTGCTTGTGTATTCCGATCAGCCTTATCAGCCTAATGCTTCTAGAAACAGTTAAACCCGTTGGGATACTGGGGAAGCTTTGAGACATGATTGTCAGGTCTACAAAGCTTGAATGAAATTACAAGTGAGCTCGAGGCAGAAAGGCATCGCTAGCACATCCATGCATACATACACACATATATATATTGTCTGGGTTTCAGCGAGATACTTGGTAGGCGGAAACACCTTGATAAAGATTTCGCGCAACGACAGTTCGGTCGCTCAACATCTTAATATGATTTGCGGCACTAAAGCGCAATGTTTATTCATGGCACGTTGGCCTCCCTGAGTAGACGCAGAACATCAGACACGAGATAAAGACTCCCTGCGATGACCAAAGGCCTGCCCTTTGCCCTAGTGCATGCCCAGTCAAGTGCGCCTGGGATGTCCTTGTCAAACGGTTGTACCTCTCCTATACCTGAAATGTCCTGGACACACGAATACAGTTCAACAGGGTCGGCAGCCTTGACCCAAGGCATCCCATCAACGGGACCAAAGCTCGTGGTTGCCACATTATCGCCGGGCTTGATTATTGAATGAAACAATGGACGGAGATCCTTCCCGTGTGATGCTGCAACAACCCAAGTGACACACTCATCGAGCGGGCGCAGTTTACGATCCACATATTCCCCAAGAGCCTCTGCCGACTGGGCATTGTGGGCACCATCCAGCAGGACAGGCTCTTTGCGAGCAGTGAGAGGCTGCAAAACCAGTTTTTGTAAACGGCCTGGCCATTCCACGGAAGCGAGCAGGGGAATTGAAGCATTGGCATCGAGCGCCGGCCGCAGCTGTGGCAGAACCGCTTTCAGAGCAGCAGCGGCACAAGACATGTTTGCTTGCTGATGTGTTTGTAAATCATTTCGCCGGAACAGCTCAACAAGAGAAGGCAAGTGAGCATCTGGAGAATTCGGATGAACGATAGTAGCCTCCAAGCCAAGCTCCACGATGCGTCCTTTGATGGCTCCTATTGCCTCCGGGCAATTGGTACCATCAACCACGCATATGACCCCAGGCTTCAATATCCCGGCCTTCTCCCGGGCGATCTCTTCGATGGTGTTTCCTAAGAAGGCCTGATGGTCCAGACCAATCTTCGTGATGACCGAGACCAAAACATTGTTCAGGATATTTGTGGCATCTAAACGGCCGCCCATGCCTACTTCGACGACTCCTATTTCAACTTGCTCATGGTTGAAGATCTCAAATGCCGTGGCCGTCAACAGCTCAAACTCACTCGCCCCGATACCTAATGTTTGGTCCCGTAGCTTGACCCTGGCCTCGATCTGTCGGAAGAGCGACTCCTGAACAACCCGCTCGTCGATTGTGATGCAGTCCCAGCGATCAATAAGGTGAGGGGATGTAAATCGGCCGCAGCGAACCCCTCCGGAGGTTAGGAGATGCGATAGATAGGCGCTGATCGAACCTTTGCCATTGGTGCCGGCAATGTGAATGGCCTTCCAAGAAAGCGGAGTTTGTTGAAGGAGGCGAGATATCCGGCTGAGACCGAGCTCAATCATTCCGCCGTATGTGCAGTGTGCGACGAGAACTGAAGACCAGCCTTCATATTCGGAGTATGAGGAAGAACCGCTGTTAGTTCAGTCAATTTCCCGCGGAAACGCGGAAAGAGCTCTTATCAGCAACGCGATAAGAATATTGCGTGAGGTGTCTATATTGCTCTCAAGGCGACGCACGCGGCCCGGCTGTAGCAGGGTGTTTTTGAGCATCATATCAAACAAGTATCAAGAAGTCGAGCGATCTGTTAGACTTTTGAGTGTCGGAGTACGGATATTCGAAGCAGAAATTTAAGTCTATTGGCAGCGGAAGCGCGAGTTTTGCGCCTTATCACACTCCCAGCCTCGTCCCGGAGCCGCCTCCGCTTTTTGCCTTTAGGGGCAAAATCGAATCTCGCCGTTTCTCCATCCCTCCCGGACCCGACCCTAACATCGTCGCGTCGTCTTTCGGCAGCACACTCATTTTCTAAACGGTCTAGGTAACGGCGCTTCTTTTGAGACCTCTTCATCGTGTCGTCGCAGCTAGGAATCTTGCAATAATGGGTATCCCGTGAGTTCGTCGTTGCCCCCTTTTCGGTGGCTGTCAGATTTCGCGCGCTTCACGGCGCCATGCGGTGCGCATAGAACAACTGACCTGACTGATGCTCTCTAGTATGTACCGTGAGCCTTCGTCCACCGATGCCGCCAAAGATAATAGCGTCAAGGACCCTTGTGCTGTCGCGCGCTCTGCAATTCGTCGCCAGGCCACTGTTCGCCGACCCTCGCGGTATGGCGGTTCTGCTTGGCGCAGCGCGAGTCTGCGTTCGCCGTTTCCTCGCCCTATTATTGATGAAATCGAGCGGGAGGCAAGCGGATTACAGCGCCATTCACGCTCACCAGCACCGATGCCACCTCGCCCCAGCGACCCGTTTGATTTGAGCAGCAGCTTGGCTGATAATAGTCGACGGCTGCAAATGATTGATGATGCCCTCCATCATAGCCGGCCAGGCCACCGGCTGCGAATGCCCCGAAACTCGACATTTGACGATCTTCTGAATCCTTTTCCTTCGGCGGGCGACGCGAACGTCCGGCTTGAACCTCATGATCATCTTCATCTCACCCCCCGATTTGCCCCTGCCATCGCATATCATAGATCTTCGACGCCTCTGGCAGGCTCGGATCTTCTTCGACGATCGCCTATGCCTCGACCAGATGGTATTGGGGAAGAATCTCCAGACGCGACATTCTTACCTTTGTTGCGCAGGGTCGGCCAGCGCTCTGTTAACAACATGAATTTGACTAGCCGGGGCCCACCTATCGATGGCCTAGGTGACCGCCAAAGAAGCGTGGATCTGGCAGATGATCATGCAAATGACGCTTGGGAGACTCTTCTGACTACGATAGCGCCTGACACCAACCTCCCTAGTGCAGATTCCTCCTTTACCTCTGCATCGGCACCAGGGACAGATGGCTCGCATAATGGAACATCGGGGACCTCTGCGACGTCGCTTGAGTCCACTCTAAACTCACTGCGCTCAACAGTTCCTACCGCTCAGATGACACTCGATCCTTATCATGAATACTCGCATCCCTGTGACTACCCTAGTTCTTCAGATACCGACACCGAGTCAGACGGTGAAACCATCACCCAACGATCACTATATCGGCGCTACCGCCGCAGTAGGCGCCACTACGAGTCCTTGAGACGTGCGAGTAATCGCCAGTCGCTAATGAACAACTCTGCTTCTATCCCCACTATATCACTCGCATTTTCCGATTCCTCAGGAGATCAGGATTTGCACAACATGCACGCCATTCTGGATCGTCTTGCTCGTCGTGTACCTATTCCCGATGACTGGTGGGCAGCGACTGGATTGTCTCGTACCATTGATCAACGAGCAGAGACTGGCGATGAACAACATAGTAATCCTGGGCCAGACAGTCCTGCCGGCCAAAGATAAAAGGTCTGTTAGCGTTTCTTCCCTTCTTCGTCTGATGTGTTGAGCATCTAGCGTTTTATCTCATGTGAAAATTGTCTTCGTTTTAGGCAGGCTTTAGCGGGCAGGTTGCTATTGTGGCGTTCGTGGGGTCTGATTTAAGCTACTCCGTATCTTATGATGTTTATGATGCAATCCTTCCAATTGGAGATCGGTTTCAGTGTAAAAGGTATCATATATGATCTACCGTGGAGTCAGAATGTGGGAATATGCCATCAGCAAGGACGAATGATGAAATGGTCCAATTCTTGATATGAACGGGAGATATTCCCCAACGTCGTCTCATGAGCGTATACTGAGTGAAAACTCGGAATTGTACCGAGCTCTAAAAAAGGACCGAGGTAAACGCACGCTGGTAGGCATAACGCTAGCTTTAGCTTGCATAGAATTTCCATCGCCGAGACTATCTACTCCTACTTTATAGACGAGAATGATACACTACTAGCACTGACGCTGAGGAGATGCTCCGACGGAGCTCATCGCTCCAGACCCCGTCATACCCCACTCTGACGACAGTCCCCGCTCGCCGCAATTATTTATCAGGATTGCTTTTATCATCGAGGATGCTGTTTGGTCTGAGCACTCTTAAGTCCACATTGTACATCCATGGAGGTTCCTATATGATCAAGCGCGGCTAACAACACATTGGGCACCGACTTCTCCAGCAATATCGCTACCTTTACTCCATACGGACTACCGCACGCCTCGCAACTACTCGCCTAGCTGAGAATTTGGACCCCCTCATACGTTTTCCTATCGTACGCCATATTCTATTTGTTCATACCGAGAATGGAAGCACAAGTGGCCCGACTAGTTGATAAGATCTGGGGTGAGCTTGCATGCCCTGATTTTGACACATCCATCACGACAACGACTAACATGGTCCGGACATACAGCGAGATTCCAAGATACACCTGAAAATGCCCGTCTACTCGTCGCGGTCAGTGGAATTCCCGGTTCCGGAAAGACCGAGCTTGCCATAACAATGGCGAAACGTATCAATGATCTATACGGCGAGCAGAACGACGGTCTAATTGCCGCCGCAATCCCCATGGACGGGTATCACCTCACACGAGCACAGCTTGCTCAGATGCCTGATCCAGAGTACGCCACCGCAAGGCGAGGTGCAGTATTTACATTCGATGGGGAGAAGTTTTTAGCTTTGGTGCGTGCCCTGCGCGAGCCATTAACGGCCGAGACGCAAACGTTGCATGCGCCCAGTTTCGACCATGCAGTCAAGGATCCCGTGGATAACGACATCCCTATTGCCGCCGCGAGACGGGTCATATTCTTCGAGGGGAACTATCTGAGCCTCAATAAGGAGCCGTGGAGCTCAGCGGCAAAGCTGATGGATGAACTGTGGTTTGTGGATGTTGACTTCGACGCAGCGCGGCAACGCTTGATCAAGAGGCATGTCAAGGCAGGGATAGCAAAAGATGAGGCTGATGCTGAGAAGCGGGCAAATGAGAATGATCTCGTCAATGGGCGGGAAATTGTGGATTGTAGGCTTGATGTGCAGGAGGTTATTCGGAGCTCATATGACCCCAAATGGGAGTATTAATGCCGTATGAAGTATGGATGATGAATTTATGATTAGAATCGCCTGATAAAATGCTCAAATGAGAAGCACTCTGGAAGTTGCCGGCCTCGGATATCTTACACGACCTGGCTGCTGGCCCCCTCACCGGTCAAGTCTAGTACGTATATAGTTGTTCAAATTGATAAGCCCCAAAGTGGACCATGACGCCGTCCAAAATCAGAAGCAAGCTCAGAACTCTGAGTGTTAGTACTAGGCCTTGACCGTTTTCGACGGTCTGAACCGCTTGTGGTCAGTAAGTTGGAGCTGTTGAGGAGGGTATAACTAATCTCGAGGGTTTGTCTCCGTACCCTACGGCATACAGTGCATGTACGCCGCATGGGGCTCCTCAGAACTCCCTTGTTCTTGGCGACATGCGGACGAGATAACAAACAGCCCAAGAAATAAAGTGTCTCTCTGCTTGAAATGAGGGACAGGTGAGCATTAGGGGATGTTGCTAGACAAATCATGCCTACTTAGGCTGCGTATGATGAGTTGTTGCCTGAGGCTCCCAGGGCTGATTCAGGGACTCAGGGACGAGAGATCGGCAGGGCCCTTGCCTCATTGGGTGAAACAATCGTCCGCTGGGGTCGACCCTTGAAGTCTTTGTTATCCTCCATCCAGTTCGTTATCATCACTTCAAGATCTCATCTGCCCTTCTTCGAATTACCGTCTGTCCTTCATTTAGCAGACCTTTGTCTTTCTTTCATCGAACCCACGGTCTCTACCCTACCACACCCAGCCCAGTCATTCCCTCTCAAACCACTTCCTTGACGGATTCCAGAGATTCCCCTGAACCAAATTATTTCAATACTGACCCCGATTCATCTGTCGCAATGCTATTCGCAAAGTCCACCGTTTTCGTCGCTCTTTTCGCTCTTGGCAAGGTCGTTGCTGCTGCTGGCACCGGCACGCCTGCCTGTCTTCTGACTGTTGTGGGGTATGCTTGAGAGCCGGGTTCGTGCTGATGCGTATGGTTATTTGCTAAGGATACTCAACCAGCCCCGAAACTCCCGGCGACCTTAAGGCTCTCTGCAAGACCAATGGCGACGAGATCCAGACTTCGATCCGGGACGTCTGCGGAGACGATGCAAAGGACGCCTTGAAGTACTACACCGGCGTCTGCGAGGATGCCGGCTATGAAGTTGGTTCGTATCATTCCGTATACGCAATTTCTCGGCGCAAATCTAATTACACGCTCACAGATACCTCATCCTCTGCGAGCACGACCTCTTCCCACTCCAGCACCAAGACGTCGGACAAAGAGTCCAGCACTTCTGGCACCACGACTAATACCAACGGTGCCAGCTCGACCTCTGGCTCTGACTCCGACTCGGACTCTGATTCGGACTCTAGCTCCAGCTCCAACTCCGGCACTAGTTCTGCTTCTGCCTCAACCACCGACAGCGCGGATACAACCACCCCGACCAATGGCGCCTCCACCGACAAGCAGGTTTCTGCCGCGGCGTTTGCTGCCGTAGTTTTTGCTGGATTTGCCGCTACTCTCTAAGGGCGCCTTGCAAGCTGTGTACTATATTGGCATCTGGACACTGTGATCGAATACGGACTTATCTTCATGTGACATACAGACTTCGTCAGTTCTTGCTCTTAGTTGAACACATTTTCAGTGAGAAATACACCAAAAGATTCCGCGAACGTGTAAATGCTAGTAACACTCGATAGTAGATACAGCGGAGACCAAGCGAATAGCGCGCCTCGCGGCCAGAATCCAGACATGAATGAATCCCTAAATCCGTACGTAGCCGCAAGCCGATGCGGACATCACGTGAATGCGTTCCGCGCCCCAGCCTTGCGGGAGTCCATTAACCCCAAACACGAAAATTCGCGTTTCGATATCCACCCAAAAACGCGTGAGCCGGAATCAATAATCCCCTTCTCTCGGCCCCTCAGGTCTCTCTTTTTCCTCTCATTCTCTTCAACTCTGCTTGGGACTTCCTTCTCTTTTCTGTGATAACCATCTCTTTCTACAATTGTTTTAAATTTCTTCAGTTCCTTTGAATAATACGACTATCATTATACCCTCATCGTCTTTTCTAGTTCCTCAGTTCCACATACTCGCCGGGTTTCTCCCCGCTGTCCAGCAATATGTTTGTCTATAAGAGAGGTACGTTTGAGCCACTTAGACGTTTGACGTACTCTTGTCCTTCTTGATCTGCATTTGAACGCGTCGTCGACAATTTCACACGAGATATGATCGTGTCGCCACTCCGCTGTACGAACTTTGCTGATGCATTATTAATTACAGATGGACGCAAGGAACGTGTACAGTTTGACAAGATCACTGCTCGTGTCTCAAGGCTCTGTTACGGTCTTGACCCGGAGCATGTTGATGCTGCTGCTATCACCCAGAAGGTCATCTCTGGAGTCTACCAAGGTGTCACCACGGTTGAACTCGATAACCTGGTATGGCCACTATCGCCTCTAATGAGTGCACTGCTTTAATGCTTCATACTAATACTAACATGACTTTCAAAGGCTGCTGAGACCGCAGCATACATGACTGTCACACACCCAGACTATGCCATCCTCGCTGCTCGCATCGCGGTTTCGAACCTTCACAAGCAAACCAAAAAACAATTCTCCCTCGTCATCCAAGATCTCTACCACTACATCAACCCGAAGAATAAAAAGCCAGCGCCTATGATATCTAAAGAAACATACGAGATTGTGATGAAACACGCCGAAGAGCTCAACTCCGCCATCGTGTACGACCGCGACTTCAACTACAACTTCTTCGGTTTCAAGACTCTTGAACGATCATACCTTCTGCGACTTGATGGAAAGGTTGCTGAACGCCCTCAGCATTTGCTGATGCGTGTCTCTGTTGGAATCCACGGTAGCGATATTGAGCGAGCGATTGAGACCTACAACCTGATGTCCCAGAAATTCTTCACGCATGCCTCTCCCACCTTGTTCAATGCAGGCACTCCTCAGCCCCAGCTGGCTTCTTGCTTCTTGGTCGATATGAAGGAGGACAGCATTGATGGTATTTACGACACTCTAAAAACATGTGCCCTGATTTCCAAGACTGCTGGTGGTATTGGTCTCAACGTGCACCGCATTCGTGCCACTGGCTCTTACATTAGCGGTACAAATGGATCATCCAACGGTATCGTTCCTATGCTCCGCGTGTTCAACAATACTGCTAGATATGTTGATCAGGGTGGAAACAAGCGACCCGGTGCTTTCGCTATCTACTTGGAGCCCTGGCACGCTGACGTCTTTGAGTTCCTGGATCTTCGAAAGAACCACGGAAAGGAGGAAGTCCGAGCTCGTGACCTGTTTTATGCCCTCTGGACCCCCGACCTGTTCATGAAGCGCGTTGAGGAAAACGGTGAATGGACCCTTTTCTGCCCCAACGAGGCTCCTGGTCTGGCGGATGTTTACGGAGATGAATTCGAGGCACTCTACGAACAGTACGAGAAAGAAGGTCGTGGTCGCCGAACTATCAAAGCCCAGAAGCTCTGGTACGCCATTCTGGAGGCCCAAACCGAGACCGGAAACCCCTTCATGCTGTACAAGGACGCATGCAACAAGAAGAGTAACCAGAAGAACTTGGGAACTATTCGCAGCTCCAACCTCTGCACCGAGATCGTCGAGTACACTGCTCCTGATGAGGTCGCTGTTTGCAACTTGGCTTCCCTTGCCCTCCCTACATTTGTTGATGCTGCCCGCGGTGAATATGACTTTGGCAAGCTGCATGAAGTTGTTGAAGTTTTGGTTCGCAATTTGAACAAGATCATCGACATCAACTACTATCCTGTTGTCGAGGCCCAGAACAGCAACTTCCGCCACCGCCCAATCGCTCTTGGTGTCAACGGTTTGGCTGATGCTTTCCTTGCTTTGCGCCTGCCCTTCGACTCAGCTGAAGCTAAGCAGCTTAACATTCAGATATTTGAGACCATTTACCATGCTGCGCTGACGGCTTCTTCGGATCTGGCCAAAGAGCACGGACCCTACCAGAGCTACGAAGGCTCGCCTGTCTCCCAGGGTATCCTGCAGTACGACATGTGGGAGCGTACCCCTACTGATCTGTGGGACTGGGACGCCCTCAAGGCCAAGATCGCTCAAACTGGTGTCCGCAACAGTCTTCTCGTTGCGCCCATGCCTACTGCCAGTACCAGTCAGATCTTGGGCTTCAACGAGTGCTTTGAGCCTTATACATCTAACATCTACTCTCGCCGCGTCCTTGCGGGTGAGTTCCAGGTTGTCAACCCTTGGCTGCTCAAGGATCTTGTCGACCTTGGTCTCTGGTCCGATAACATGAAGAACCGCATCATTGCCGACGGCGGTTCCGTGCAGAACATCCCCAACATCCCCGATGACATTAAGGCTCTTTACAAGACCGTCTGGGAGATCTCTCAGCGACGAATCCTGGAAATGGCTGCAGACCGGGGCGCCTACATTGACCAGTCTCAGTCGCTCAACATCCATCTCAAGGAGCCAACCATGGGCAAGATTACCAGCATGCACTTTGCTGGTTGGAAGATGGGCTTGAAGACTGGCATGTACTATCTCCGTACGATGGCTGCCTCCGCTCCTATCCAGTTCACTGTCGACCAGGAGCAGCTTAAGGTTGCCGACACCAACGTTGCACGGACGAGCAAGAAGAGGGCTGGTGGTATCGCGGCCACTACCTACTCGGCCGTGCCCCGTGCTCCTGCCGGTCAGGTGAGCGGAACCAACGAGGATGCCACAACCAATATCTCCCGTGAGGGCGACGTTGACGGCGAGACTGACAACTCGGAGGAAGAGAAGAAGGAGGGCGAACCCAGCGAGGAGGACATTTTCTCGCAGAAGGTACTGCAATGCAGCATTGAGAACAAGGAGGCTTGCATTATGTGCCAGGGCTGATTCATTGTTTTTTTCTTGGGATGACGGTGTTTTATATTGGGTTTCTTTGTACTTATATCACGGGTTATGGATATTGTCTTTATGGTTTCTTATTTTGCGTTATGATATTTCTCCGGACCAGGCACATTTTACATCTGCCTAAAAATCAGCTGGCCGGACTGATGATTATGGTCCTTTACATACTTAGGTATATATCGCAATCAACGCGTATCATTCATAAGCTGAATTCTATTCTGGACTGTTGGTGCATAATCCAAAGCCGGAATGCGGGCATCGAGATTCAGAACAGGGCACCCGTGGCAGTCTGGTAGAATTGCTGGGACAAAGCGGGGTGATCTCAATAAGCAAAGATTCGTGTTCTGACCTCATTGACTTTGTGCTGCAAAGGGCAGAGGTTCGGCTCAATTGTTCATGCAGCAGAGTGTGACAGATGCCGGGCCACATTGTCCTCCCCGCCTGGATGAAACAGTCATCGAGCATGGATTCTGGCCATGCATATACGAAGCCAGGCTGTAGGTTTCGAGCTGTCATTGTCAAGGCAAATTCGCGCAGCAACTGCCCCGAGTACGAGTAAGACAACACTAAGACACCAAGAAAGACGCGCCCTTGTCATGAAAATACGAGCCCACTGCGCCTGAAACCTCACAAACCCAATGTACCCAGTCAAGTGGCGCAATCCCGGCCACCGGCCAAGGCCAGGCACGGACAGGCCAGCACAGCGAGCGAAGGGCCGAAGGCAAAAGGCGAGGGCTGAACAAACAGCGAATGGCGCGATGGCTGGTGGGCAGGAACAGGATCCATCGTCATCCCGGCAGCTCCAATGATGCTGATGGAGGAAGACCTCAGCGGCCAGCCCACGTCAGAGGGAAGAAACTTCAAGGCCAGGATGGGGCATTGGGATTTGGAGCACTGGGGCCCAGGGCCAGCCGCCAAGGGTGGCTTTCAGGCACCGTCTTTTGGACTGTCTCTTTGGCTGCTGATCCCCCTGGCGTTTCTTACCAAATTTACCAGCAAAGGAGCGCTAACAAACCTTGCCTGGTTGACGAGCCATTGGCAACAGATCCAGACCCTGCGCTGCACCAGTCAGATTATTGGTTTCATCTGCTGCTGAGAGTCGTTCCGAGGGCCCCGAGGAGGACGCTCGGTGGGTTGGACAGGTCAGAGATGAGATGGCAGCAGATGATTTATCGGTCTGCATACAAACCGAATCAACAGAGGGGGAGGGTCTGGGAGTTTGTGCGGTAATCAAACGGCGGTTGGGGCGTGGGTCCGGCTCTGCCACACTCGCCGGCGTCGGGCATCGTCATTGGAGGGCAGCGGTTCTTTGTGCCCGCGTAGGACTAGACTGTAAGACGACTAAACACATCGAGTTAAAATGAGATTAAATACCGCCTGGACCCTCGCGCCTCTCGTCTGATTCTTCTACTTCTTCTTCTTCTCTCCATCCCCATTCCCTCCCGTCCGCTCTTTGACAAGCCTCTGCCGCTCTCTTCTGCATTTCTGCAGCTTACACTCCTTCATCAAACCTTCGATTCCGTTGTCTCCGACCTGCTGTGCAGTCGCCGTCAACTGTTCGTTCCTTGATCGACCAGGGCGCTTGTCTGTCTCTTTTGCACCGGCACTTGCATATATAACACCGCCAACGAGCGACCTTCCATAACCACAATGGCACCCCTCGTCAAGTCTCTCACTTTCGCTGCCACGGCCTTTGCGGCCCTGGCTGCTGCTGCTGCTCCTGGCCATGGCCACAGACACCTCCACAAGCGCGGCGGCGAAGAGGTTACTGTCTGGGAGACCGTGACGACCGTCGTCTGGACCACCGTCGATGTCACCACCACCATCACCGCTGGCCAGGAGGCTCCTCCCAGCACCATCGTCCAGTCCACTGTTGAGGAGGCTACCGCCCCCGCTGAGCCTGCCTACGAGGCCGAGGCCGAGACCACTTCCACCTCTACTTCCACCGCCACTTCCACTTCCACCTCCACCAGCACCAGCACCGTCGAGCCCACCTCGACTGCTGAGCCTGAGGCGCCATCCGTCGACGCCAACGTGCAGGTTCCCGAGCCTACCACCACCAGCACATCCGTTTCCACCGAGGCACCCGCTCCCATTACTCTGAGTACCACCATCTCTGCCGCTCCTATCGTTGCCGTCGAGACCTCCGAACCTGCTGCTACTTCAGCCGCTAGCTCTGGCTCCAGTTCCAGCTCGGGAAGCAGCGGCTACTCTGGTGCTTGCTCCTCCAGCTCCCCCTGCAGCGGTCAGATCACATTCTACGACACTGCCACCTCTGCGAGCGCCCCCAGCAGCTGCGGCACGACCAACGACGGCAGCACCGAGAACGTTATTGCTCTTCCTGTTGGTATCATGACCGACAGCGACTGCGGCAGGACCGTCAACGTCAAGTACGGCGGCAAGACCATCAAGGGTACTGTTGTCGACAAGTGCATGGGCTGCGACGACACCTCGATCGACCTGTCGCGCCACTACTTCGGCCAGTTGGCCTCCTTCGACGCTGGAAGACTCTTCGGTGTCGAGTGGTGGTTGGAATAGATTCTCTTCTCCGCACGTCGTCGTTGTTTTCTTACCGTTCTTACGTTCGCTATACCAACCCTTTTTTACCCTTCGTATCTTGTGGATGACTCATTGAGCGTCCATGCGATCATTTATCATTCATGTTTATAAGATTTATGCGGTTGTTGCAAAGCTATCCCAACCAAGCCATTTGCTATTCTTTATGGAACAAAAAGCAGAACGGATGAACATGAACAGGATCTGGAATCCCGCTGGTTTATGACGTTACGAATCAAGTGTGTTTTCGGCAATCAATGTGTAGTCTTGTCGATTCTTTCCCGCGTAGAGCTATTATTGTAGGCCGTAATTAGCCGACCGGAATAGACTAGACTGTCGGTCTAGTCTATTCCGGTCGGCT
>RHLP01000413.1:0-17539 GCA_003719405.1 Aspergillus incahuasiensis
GCCATAGGGTGGGCGGTTTGTAAGCTGGACGGGATGGTCGTGGCAACAAGTGATGTGCCGCTGCGTACAGGATGGCTCCAGGGCTTTAGGCTGGCCATTCTAGTAATGCTACTTTACCCACAAGCTCTTGTTGAAGCTATACAGCACCATCGCGGTGACAAGGTCTCGGGAGCAACGGGGTTGCTGCAGGATGATTAAACGCGGCGCTGTCGGCATGGACCGCGGGTCCGACGAGTCCCGAGTGACTGATTGGTCGAGAACTTTCTGCACGGCTGCGGCCGGATCTCGCCTGGTTTAAGCAGCGGGCGTTGTACTATATCGGGGAAACTAATATAAATATTACTACATACGACCATAGGGTGTGGNNCCAGCTGTTGTATGTTTTTGATTCTTTTATGCCCCGTGGAATCTCAAATTCGTTTTCTTGAGGGGCAGTGATATCAGAGGACCTGGAAATGGAGCTAGAGGTTGGATGAGTAGTCGTAAATTTGACCACTGCGACCAATGAGATTTGGAGACGACGCACATATACAATCAACGGATGTTCCAAAGTAAGCCCTAGCCTGCTGAACCCTGAGTAACTGAAATATGGTGACTATGAGGCCGCACAAGCCCTGATCTAGCCTAGCACCGCATCTTCCAGCCGTTATACAGAGAGTAAGCATGAAACTATATCACAACTATACTGTACCTACCAGGTGAGAATAGCATCGGGGCAGTGTACCTAATACATGTTTAGAGGTCATTCCCAAATACAATGGTTGCTTTGCCATTTACAACTTCCCCTTTACTCGTATGGATGGTTCACAGATCTAGGGCAATAGGCGCGATGCATCAGTTCCCATCTGCCTTGATGGTTGACAAGGTTGTCGAAATCGAAGGATTCCCTTACCATCTGGGCTGCTTCCAACCATACATGATGTGTTTTTGCGGGACTTCAAATGCCTATAGAAAATTCCTCGGTGCTTTGTCATTATCTTTCTTCTCCAGCTCGATCAGGTAGAGTCTTTGGGGTTCATCTAAGATATATCTTTCTTGATTTGCATAAAGAGGTCAAAGGCTTGCTGGTAATAATGCAACCCCCCAAGCAATTGGGAGTGCTGCAGGTGGATATAGGCTAGATTTTATTTAGTTCTCTAGTAGCGCTGATCAGTCTGCACGAATTCCGTCTACACTCTGAATCTGATACCCATTGAGATAGTTTTATTCCTATCCTGGCCCTTGCGGTGCACCCGTTGCACATCTGTAAATGTCTTTCTTTCTATAAGATATATAATATAAATTAAGTTATTAAAATAAGAAGGTCTACAAGGCATTCAACTATAATTCATACACACCTATTATAGAAGGTCTACCTTATTATTTATAACTTATAAAAAAGCACCTGGACCTTTACTGGCAACCCCAAGGACTGCTACATGGTATAGGCTATACAGCTCACGGTCCATCTACTCGACTTCAGGAAGACTATAAGTAGCCCGGGCATGCTTGGCAATAGGACAGCTTGGCCAGCTTGCACCTTCCTAGGTAACCCGCATCCGCAACATCTAACCTGGCGTCCTGTAGGGCAGAATGACCCCGCTGATCCTTCAGTACCTGACTCGCACCGAGCCTCGCCTGTCACCAGACCACCCCGAACCTGAGACATCCACCACATGCCAAGACGCCCAGCGGCGCACAATCGGGCTTTTTCGGGCGTAGGGCTGGCGCGGGGTGAGGCTGAGCGCCGAGTGCTTGCTAGACCGGGCGCTGGGCGCCAATCGTTCGGGGTCGCGCGCAGAGCCAAGATCGCTAGCGATAGTGGGCTGGGCACCTGAGCAACTGGGCGCATGCCAGGTGGGCGTCGTCTGTGCTGATGGCGCAGCCAAAGAGGGGTATTTATCTCTAGCCACACCCTGAAGCTGGGGGGGTCGTTTCTGAAGGTTTGACGATCTGCGGTGCTTTGTCTTCACCAAGCACCACGACATGCACATGCAAAGAAGTTGACCAGCCAGAAGAATGGTGCAACACATCCGTTTTCTTGCGGCAGCCCTCGTCGCAGCGCTACTACCCAACGGTATGATGCTCCTCGCTCCGATCGCATGTCATTACTCTCGTTTTTGTCCCGTCACTAAGTCCGTTTTCCAGGCGCACTGGCGCGAGAATGCCGCACGAACGAAACAGTCCGCGACGGCTACATCACCCGCATGGACCTCCGCGACCCCTCGCAACTCTCCACCCTCGACGGTTGCGAGACCTTGACCGGGTACATTGACATCTCCAAGGATTTTCAGGGGACACTCGAACTCCCCGGCTCAGTGACGAACTTCAGCGGCTATCTCATGCGCAGCGCGGAGGAGACCGACGGACTGGAGGCGATCGTCCTGCCCAATGTACGGTATATCGAGGATATCTACCTCGTCGGGTCAACGAGCCTCAAGACCGTTTCGGCGCCGAGGTTGGAGAGTACGAAGCGGATTGTTGTTGACGGGTGGGTTGAGGAGGGGGCGGAGCTGGAGTTCCGGGCCTTGACGGAGATCGAGACGGTCTCGCTGCGTGGGTACTGGAGTAGGTATGTATTCCCAGGGTTTGTTCTTTGACTCTTGACCTGCATCATGGGAGGGTTCGTATTACCTGCCATCTGCATGAGACTAACCTATATCCGTCTACCAACACAGCGTCTCCTTCCCCTCACTCGCCAAAATCACTGATGGCTTCGACCTCTTCACGGACCCCTCACATGTAGAAACAGACGTCCTCGTCCCCGTCGACATCGACCTCCCCGTGCTAAAGGAAGCGGCTGAGATGAATTTGCACGGCCAGATCAAGAGGTGAGTACGCACGAACATGTACCCACACCGCGATCCCCATCTCCCTCACCCAACTCCACTCCACTGGATGTTCAATGCTATAATACAAATCACATCACCTAACCACATGCTTACGCTAGCTTGTATACACCCATGGTAGAGGTCGTCGGACGGGACGTCAGAAATCGCTTTTCCGGGGTCACGGTGCGCGCGAATTACACGGCGATGGAGGGGGTTCTGTTCCCTGCACTAAGGGAGCTTCGTGGGGGCTTGCGCGTCAACGGAAATGTTTCTGCGTACGTTGTTGCCCATCTTCCCAGTCAGTCCGGTGACTGGCTGGCTGGCTACACCTCAGGCGTGCTGTGCTACGCCATCCGCCTGGAGATTGCGCAATGCGAGCAGCTGCTAATGTTGGAGTAGCGTTGATTTTGGGACCATGCGAAACACCACCGCGCCGATAACCATCGATGTCGATACGCCGGTTGAGATATACTCCGGCCTTGAAGATGCAGGCGATCTATTCGTGCGCGGGCCGCTTGCTGCGTACGTGCCTGCACCTCCAGTCTTCCTCTGTTTCTCCCCACATCCACGCCACAGGAAGCGAGCAAGGGCTAACAGAGTTCCCTATAGAATCAACTTCACAAACCTAACAACCGCCTGGTCCCTAAACATCAGCACCACCTCAAACACACCCATACGCTGCCCCGAAGCGCTACTCGACATCTACCGCTACTTCTCATCCCCCTCCGAACCCCCCTTCTGCAACGCCGATTCCCTAGCGGCCGCAGGCGAGAACCCTTACCTCGACCCGGAATACACACCAACCTACGCAGTAACCGGAACACCCCCGCCCTCTTCTTCAACAACGACGTATTCCAGGTCCGCGCCGACGCCGTGGGATACACCGTCCGCATCCCCAACTCCATCACCGAGCTACACCCCGACGCCGACGCCTGACAGTGGAGGCGGGAAATTGAGTACGGGTGCTGAGGCGGCGATTGCGACGGGCGCGATTGTGGCTGGGCTGGCAGGGATCGGCGGGTGGATTTTTGTGCGCAGGAAGAATAGGCGGCTGGCAGCCTTAGAGGCTAGGGCGGGCTCTCGGGGTACGGGGTCTGGCAATGGCAGAGACCCTGCTGCTGTGGTCCGACCAGTCGTTGCGACGGCGACGACACGCCGGCATTATGAGGAGGGAGAGGGACTGCCGCGACAGTCGGAGGATGTTGCGCCGCCGCCGTATTCGCGCGAGGAGCCGCGGAAGATTTGAAGGTGTGGTGATGTGATAATGGATAGGACCTCTGAGCCTGGGTGTTCCTGGTGTGATGTGCGTTATATTTGATTATGGGGCTAGATTGTGGCGTCTTATTCATAGCTTCGCGCAGGCTAGGCTATGTTGCCGCTATCATCTTGCATTATAATTCTTGTATACACCGTGAACAAACAACATGATTTGTACACAGCCCATTGAGTTGAATATAGAGACGATTAAAATATAGTAAAATACGGCAAAGACACTCTCCAAACATAAGGGTCCATCATCAGACGTAAAGGCTAAGTCCCTGCTACATGACATACTATTCACTAAGATGGGAGCGACAATAATGGAGCCTGGGGCATATTGTTGCGCTCCCACCGGATAAGATGCTCAACCTTCCCCCTCGCCAACCCAGAGGAGCATACTGGAGATATCCTGCGCCGCGCGATTCCCGTAGGCGGGCCATGTCTCGTGGCGCGAGGCGGGACGACCTCATGCCTCGACGAGGTCTACTGCTTTCTTCTCATAGCTGTCGACGGCTAAGATATCCCCGCCGGCTTTGAGGAGGGTTGGAACTAGCTCTGCCATTGTCCAGTACCCTACCTGCCTCGGAGGAACGTATGCAGAACGCACGTCTTCCAGCCCAGCTCTGCCATATCCCCACCCCACCCCTCTCTTATAGTATCTGCCGCTGCGCCTGTCTCCTGTGCGCGCGCAGTCTCCCTTGTTAGCATCTCATTCAAACGCAGCCTCACGGTCTCTGGCATCTCATTGTCGTCGAGATTAAGCAGGGTTCGGAGGGCAGCCGTGTTGTCTCTGATAGAGGAATCGGGGCTAGAGGACGTGCAGTACCGGCCCCGCCGCGGTGGCCTACCAAGGGGTATAAGGATGACAATGATGTATGAATATATAAAGGGATTAATGATATAGACTTTATATTAACGGAGATCTAGGCGTATTTATACCTATCTATAGCGCTATTGGCAACTTACTACTAAGGTTGTTGATTTAAAAAACATGTAAACATCCATATTAATGGGTTGTATATAGGATTCCAAACACTAAAAAATTATAGAATCGTTTGCAGCAGCTCATAGCAAATGAAGGTGTGTCTAGGCTTAAGGTCAGCTTGAGATGACTTCGATTCTCTAGTAGCGCTTATCAGTTTGCACGAATTCTGTCTGCACTGTAATACCCCTGGACATAGTTCCATCCCTATCCTGGCCCTCGCGGTGCACCCCTTGCACATCCGTAACCGTTTTCCCATTATCATTCTTCGGCCGAAACGTGAGCTCGACGTCCGCAACACCATCCCTCAAACTCCCCGCCGAGTGACTCTCATCCGGCAACATATAGAACGAATCCCGATTCAGCCTCGGCGCTCCCCGGGAAGTTCCACTCTCCCCTGCATTGGAGACAATATTCAAAGCACTGGTAGTCGCGTTAGACTGTGATCGCGACTTCATGCTGCCCCGGAATAAAGAGGGCATGAAGGCCTGACAGCCTAGGATGCGCGTGAAAAACTGCAGAGCTGGTAGAATTGTCGGGAGGCAGGCGGACACGATACCGGCGGACATCTCGATTGCCGTCCAGCCGACGGTCGGGGCGAGGGTGTAGGAGGAGTCGAGGGAGTCGTAGGAAAAGAGAATGCTGAAGCGGTAGGCGGAGGCGAAGACGACACTAAGCATCGCTATTAGAACGGTATCAAATAAGATGGACGTCGAAGGAGGGGGAACAAACAAGAAACCCAGACAAAACGCGAACGTCACAGCGGCCTTCTCGGGGGTTTTCAGCTGCAACTTCCAGATCTGCGGGATGGGAAGCAATAAGATAGCCAAGTCCGTCAGAATGGTCGAAATGGCATTGGCAATCCACGTCCCGACCTGGTTGATACACCGTCCCGGGAGCTGCGGATACCAGAGTTTCTGCACAGGAACACAGATGAAGATGAAAAGGAAGGTTATGCATATTCCCCAGAGAATTACGAAGATGCCGATTCCGTACGAGCAGCGCTTGATGAACGGGATGTGGAAGATCCGGTAGTACAGCAGGAGGATGCTGAGCTTCGTCCACACCAGGTTGAAAGCATAGAGGACCTCGGCAACGACCAGGAATTTTGCAATCAGCACGACTTTGTCACCGGCAATTGTGTCTGCATGCAAGCCCATTCCGCTCTTGATCATGGCGAAGATGAACCCGACAACAATGAGGTTCCAGGCCTGTTGCATTGTCAATAAAGACCTTGAGAGAATGGTTTGAGTACGTACCATTGAGAAGATAATGATCCAGTCATCCCACCAGAGCTTCTGCTTGCGTTCATAGCGAGCCAGGAGCCGAAGGCAGACGGACACGAAGGCCAGGACGGTGACGGCGATGGTAGTGGCAGAGGACCATTGCTGGAGACCGTCAGAAGCCATGTCAACAACGGCGACAGACCCCTGCCAGGTAGATGACAGCGGCAACGTACGGGAAAAGAAGGATTTTATGATTTGACGCAGGAACATTAAACATATTAGATGTCTCTGCTCTTAGCCAGACCCACAGGGAGGGTCCGCTCGGGCCCCCAGCTACTAATGGCTGACTCGCCCACTACAAATTCTGCTAAACAGTGCTATGTTTATTGGTGCAAACTCTAAACAATGCTAGGTCTATTGGTGCGAACTGTACCAAAATGCCCGCTTCATTTCCGCCTACTCCGAGCCGCACTTTTGCAGCATCTCCAGCAGAGCCTTCTTGATAGGCTCCGGATGCGTGGCGTTGAGATAGTGCGTCCCCCCCTCCACCATCTCCAACTTGGCGTCGGAAGACCCAGTGAAGAGTTGGATATGCTCTGTTGGAACAGTGGTGCCAAACGGCACGTCCTCTGTGCCCTGCGTGTCTGTTGTTAGTAAACCTAGACCACTGTCGCTGGAGACGGTTAACTCACCTGCAACCAGTGCACCGGGCACCGGATATCTCCCAGCCGCATCAACAGCCCGTCTCTCTCAAGGAGACAGTTCAGCGCCATCCGTACCTTCCTGCGCCCCTCGTCACCCCGATACACCTCCTGAAGCGTTTGAGTCCAGAAAGCTACCCGCTCGTCGGTCGCAAACACCCCAAAGCCGACAGAGCCAACTAGTTTGCACCAAGTCTCGTCAACGACAAAGTCCGGGGTGGGCTTGTCGCTCGTCCAGCCGTGGAAGAACGGCGACAGGGTGGGCTTGGGATCCCAGCATCCTTTGGCTCGCGAGTCGGCAGACTCGTAGTCCATCGATGTTCCGAGAAGGATCAGTCCACGGATCTTGATGGTAGTAGTAGTACATGGTTAGCTAGCCAGCACGAAGCAAGTTATTTTAACCTGGGGAATTCACAGTATCCGGCCCTAGCAAAGCCATTCTCGCCACAACCCACCCGCCCTGGCTAGTGCCCAGCGCAAAAGCCTTCTTGATCCCCAGCGCTTGCAGCACCTGCAGAGCCATGATCGCGGAGTCCCAGTATGTAAAGTGCTCCGATGCGCAACTCGTTGATCCATGACCCAGCGGCTCGATGGCGAGCAGGTTCATTGAAGCCGCCAACTCATTGTCTTCGAATTGGTCCTTGTATAGCGCAGCGGTCATGCACATGGAGTTGACAAGGACGCATGTTGGCTTGGAGGCGTCGTATTCGCGCGCGAGGGCATACCCGGCCTGGATCCCGCCAAGGTGAGGAACAGTGATTGTTTGGGACATGTTAAGTTGTAATTCAAAAGTTTTAATTGCCCCTGCAATTTGCCGAGGGCTACCGAAGTCAACTTATGAGGAATAAGTCTTCTGCCGAGAAAACCTCCTGGATTGCCTGCCCCTCTTGTTCGCCTCCTTCCGCATTTTGAAAAGGGCAGGACCCGCGTCTTAAGGTGAAACCTTGCAGACATAAGTTAGCAGCGGTGTATTGGCTGCATGCATTTTGTTAGCGGCATCGTCCCATCGTTCTGGGAGAGACTAACAACCCCACTCCTCGTGTTCTGGCCCACTCGGGCCATCCGTAGAAACTTCCACGCTTGGAAACAGGAAGTCTGGGATTCAGAAAGACCGTTTTGAGAAGCATATGGGAATCCAGAAGGCAGACAGTGAGAACCGCACGGATCGTCATGCCACAACATTCAGACAGGAGACAATTGACAGCGGGTGCGGGTAGTGGGCAATACTGAACCTTGGGAAGCGAGGCAAGACGGGCCCACTTCTCGTCCCAACTGCCGAATCGATGCACAGAGTTTCTTTCGACGCGCTAAGCAGGCCCGTCAGGGGCTTGATGGAATTCTTCCGCTGCAATCCCTCACACGGGTAAATACTCGGCACAGGCTCGGTCCTGCATGAGGAATAATGCAAGGTGCACTGGCCTTGAGCGCGTGATTGAAGCTCGGACTGTTGCCTTACATAGCTCCCCTTCATTATCATTTAGTCTCAGGGAGTATAAAACAACAGTGGCAGCCTAGAGGCCTCTTCGATTTCGCCTGCTCTAACCATCTGGTTGCCGATCCTTCCGGGCTCTATTGTCAAAGGCCCTTAAGACAGCTGACAGAGTGACAAGTCAATAACAAAACAAAAACATACAACAGCTGGGATTCGCATGTGGTCACCCACCATACTACTAACCAGCCGGCGTGTGGCTTAAGTACGGCTGAGCGGACGGGAAGCCCTGTTCTCCACACCCTGTGGTCGTATGTGGTTGATAGGGTTTTGCAACAATCTATATGGAGAACACTGTTGTTGGAGATTAACAGGTCTTCTCAGTTGCAAGCCGGCATTCAGATCCATGAGTGTAATTGCATTACAGCTAAGAACAGCACCCTTTAAATCTTACTATGATTAGCTAGAAAAAAGCTGAGCCATAAGCTCTATACGACCCCTTTCTCACCCCGGATACAGACAATATAAGTACCGAGAAGCTCCTTGGGCGCGACAAACATATCCTGGAGGACAAGGTCCTTGTGATTTGGTTGAACAACTCTGCAAACCTCGAGAAGTACGTACCAATCTTCTTGGTAAAGGTTGCTGGAAAAGTCATACTCGCGACGGGCACGATAGCTGACGGCAGGAATTGTCAACAAAGAAATTAGAGAGGCACCTCTTGCAAGACTCGAGATGTTCAGTGCAATAGCAGTGTCCAGACGTTGCTCAACAACGGTATCCATCTTTCCTTTAAATTGGTCCCTAAGGTGTCTCCCATAAGCTACGCCTGCAAACAGTGGTACCTCTGTGATGTCCCTAGCCTGGGTAGTTTTTATATAGTACTAGTACAGTAAGCCCTACCAGCAATGTATCCTGTCTTGTTGGCCATGTGGGATTAGACCTAGAAATACTCACTAGGGTCTTTATGAACCTCGTGATGTCAACGGCCGAAAGACTGTTATTTGCAAATAATACCAGATTTGGTCCTGACGTCTATTGTGGAAATATCTAAAGAGAGTATGGAGGACCTATGCTTCGGGTAGGTTGTTTTTCTAATTTTTAGCTCCTTACCACAGCATTATTTGAATCTAATATTACACATCTGATCATCATCTTGGCAATTTTTCGCAAGGGGCTAGCCAGCATGTGCCAGCGTTAGCATAATCCCCAATCATACCCTATGCTTCACGGCCGGCTCCGGCGGATACAAGTACCCCAATTCAACCTGTACGTTTGAGAAAGATAATTTATACAATGAAGGGAGCCCCAAATATAGGGTCAGTCCTATCTTTAACAACACCTTACTTTGCAGTGAGATTCTCAGGACGGAAGCGCCAGCAGCCACGCGCAACTAGATTGGGATATGGTATCTTTGGATTCAGGTTCTGTTAGGTTCGGTTGGTCGGATGCAGGTGTCCGTGAAGAGAAATGGTATGTGGGCTCAAAAGAGGGATGCTTCCCTTCCCACCCTTACTGCGAAGATACAATTGGAGGGTAGGTTTTACCATACTATAGCAGAAGGCTGTAAGCTGAGTGCGATCTATATATTTCTGTGCAAGAGATATATGCCGAGGTTTGTGAGTCATGTGAACCATCTCAAAAAGATGTTCATGGCATCATGAATGGCAAGCTGAGGCACGATATCGTAATATGTGACAGTTTGCAGCTTCTAACATTTTTTAGTTGAGAGGCTGCTTCCCTGGACACTGACCTGCTACTCGCATGATAGCAACCAGTATTTATCTAGGTATGGCTACTTGCAGTAAAAAGAAGCAGCAAAGGTGCTATTTTATAGTAAATCTAAAATATATTTCTTTCTTAAGTGTATAATTATTCCTCCTGAGAAATACTAACCCACGAGTATATAATAGGTTCCTCTTTTCTTTCCCCTTGAAGCTCTACAGCCGCCATTTCTGAAGTATACTATATATTGTTATCTTCTTCTTGATATTGTGCCATAATTATTCTCTTACTGCATACGACCTGGGTTACAAGCGTAGTCTGCAATATAACGGCATTCGCGCATACAAAGAGATGATTACCTCGACTATAAAACAGCAAGGATGGAATTGAGCAACTCTTGAAATATTCTTATCTACCAAATCCCAATATCATCATATATTGCTTTCCACTATATAATTAGCCAGTGTGGACGTTCCGGATAAGGAAACCTTCACCCTTTCCGAGGTCCAGGGTTCCCTATATCAGCCAAGTCGTGTCACGCCTTTGTTCATCCGACATATTGACAACCCAGGAACACCGGCGCGTCAACAGTTATTAGACATGCCCGGCTCTTCTTGTTCATTCAGCACCCTTTTCCAGCAGCTCTCACAGTCTTTGACTGCGGTTCCGGCCTGTACCAAAAGCGAAATATTCCCTGATGCAAGTTGGGCTTGTTGATTGGCACCAAAGACAGCCAAGAATTTCCCGAGACACCATTTGCGGTTCTCATCAATGGCGAAACTCCATCGGATGTTGAACCGTCGTTCCTCGTGAAACTCGGTTTTCGTGAAAGGTGCAAGCGACAGGTACTTGGCGATCGGCGGACGAAGCGGGTTGGCTATGGCGGCATAGCCCTGATTTGGTTGAAATGATATCGGACACAATGGCACCAGTGGCCTCGGGTTTAAATCGTTGTGAGAATCGTTGACTTCCCGGGGCTCGGGCGATGTTTGAGTTTCTCTCCATTCCGAACGAACTGAAAAGACTGAGATACCCGGTCTTGGAATCTTCAGGCGTAACTTAGCCTGAGTTGATGGCACTCCATTGCTACATGAGTTTTCTTTTCTCCTCCAAAAGATATTTCTTTCAATTCATGTGAGGGCATTGCACTCTGCATTCACCACCCACCGCCACCGGGTCCCCCACCAAAGCCCCCAGGACCACCATGATGACCACCATGGTGACCGCCGAAGCCAGGACCACCACCATGTCCAAAGCCACCACCAGGAGGACCACCCCATCCCCCACCAGGACCGCCGGGACCACCGAAGCCCGGGCCATGACCGGGACCGTGATGTTGACCAAAACCACCGCCACCACCTAGTATATGGGGATGGTGCGGACGAGGGCCGGGGCCGGGGCCGAAGCCAGGTCCGTGGGGTTGGGAGAAGCAGCCGCCCATCTTTTTGACTCTTTGTGTTGTTTAGGGTTGGAGCAATGCAAGTGTGAGGATGCTGGTATGGAAAAAATCGAGCCGAAATATGGTATTCGATGTAAGATGGAACCTTGATGAGCGTTATAACTATCCCTGGTCGGGGTGTAACTCAGCCTTATAAGCAGAAGCATTGTGGCGGCTGCGTCATCGGCCCGGGAGTGATCCATGGTTCGGTCCGCCTCAGCCTTGCAATGGACGCGTGGCAGGCCTTTACTCTGGCCAATCATTGAAGATTAAAACTGTGAACACCGTGAGATCTGCAGTCTTCACCTCAAAACCGTTCTTCTCTTTTCTAAAAATATCGTTTCTTGCTCAGCCCTATAGTAGACGGCTGCGCTTCCCCTTTTTTTTGTCCTTTCTTACGCACTCCAGCCAATCCTCGTCCCGTCTTCTCAGAAGAATTATGTGCTACCGGTAGCAGGTGGTTCTGTTGGACATGAACTTCTATGCTAATTCTTAATACGTATAGATATCCAGTGCAGGCGGCGTATGTGTCTCGGAATTCAGCTGCTTGAACGATTGGGTAGTCATCCCCGTGAGTCTCGCGTAAGTATTAATGATTTCTTCGGGATCAACTCCCTTAAGCCCCGCCGTTATTGCACCTCCATGATCCTACAGCGCTGCTGCCTCCTCAGCATGTCTGGTAGGGCGCGGTTGCACGCCATACCTGATCACATTGCTCTACCCAGAGCGATTTTCCTATTCAAGATTTTCAGCAGCTTGGTAGGAGCTCCCGTAGGCATTCATCGGGCGCCTGGTCCGGGTCTTGTCCTGCATCCCGTGGGTTTGGGCAAGGCGTTGGGAAAGGTTGCAGATGAAACAGTTCCCTGCGTCTTTTCCGAACTGTAGAAATTGTAGCTGGCGAACATTATAATGCGGGATCGAGATCAATGAAGGCAGCGGGGATATCGAGCTTGGCCATGAGGGGCACTTTGAAACAGGCTAAAGCCTATCCGATCACCTTGTGAATGCCCCAGCGGTTAGAGCAGACGACAGATAGAGCTGTACCACTGTGCATGTGTTACGTAGAATATATTTCTCTACGTATAATCAGCAACCGGGGTAGTTGAGGCGTGATCTTTTGACGAGTAGAGTATGATCCATAAATATAAACGTTAAGAAGAAATACCGGTTCGTCAACTCGACCCGGTGCCTACCCTACCAACTCGGCGTTTTAGGGCAGATCCAATGCTTGGAAAGAAGAACTGGGAACATCCCAATGTCCACCAAGCATACCATAACATAGGACGCCCTAGGACCTTCCTTCTATGTCATCTACAACAAGAGGGCGAGCATGCAAAAACAGGCAGTAAATCCAATGATAACTTCAATAAGAACCAACGAATTGCCATCTGTAAAAAGACATTAAAGCAATCCCTGCCTCGCAAGAAACAGCCCAGCCCCCAGGATCATTTGTGTCAAATTTGTTGTTTTTTTCTTGTTCAATCTCGACGCTTCATTTTGGTACCGTGCGTGAGGTGCGTGTGTCGTTTCGTGAATTCAACCCACCGAGTCCCCCATCAAATCATCCCTTCAGCTGCTCCGGAGACCGCCTTTCCTTGCAACACAACGACCCTGACAACAATAGCATCAGTGCAGATAGATCCATTGGCGCAGCGGGCGCTGGATTCCCGTCGTTGGCCAAGCCAAGGACCTAGAGCTAAACAAGCACCAAAACAGACTTCAACTCGCTCGGCAGTGCGAAATCCGTCACGTTCTTGGCGAAATGCGTGATCTCATCGGAGCACTCGCTGTCCGAGTACAGGTTGAACTCGATGGGGCCGGCCAGCGAGCCGGCCTCGAACTCGACGGTGTCGCCCTCGTCGCAGTCGACGCTCACGCACGGGCTGCTTTCGGTGCTGGAGATGCTCAGCCCGCACACCTTGGCGGCCCATTGCTTGGTTGGGGCGGGCGCGGCGAAGGCGCTGGTCAGGAGAGTGGTGAGGAGGGCGAGGGTTGTGGTGAGCTTCATTTTCGATAGGACGGGAGGTTGAGGTTGAGGGGTTGGTTGAGCGGTTGGTAGGTGCGGCGGTGAGGAGAGAGGAACTTTGAGGGGATTGAGGAGAGGAGTAGGGTGGATATTGTGTGATGTCCTTTGTTTGGGAGAGGATGGTGGAGGAGGAGAAGAGATGAGACGGGAGCGAAAGAAGGGGGCTTATATAGGGAAGTTGAGCCCTACAACAGTGACTTCGCGAATTTGTTATTTTTACCCCTCGCGCCGTCTCAGCGTAGCCAGATACCAAGATTAGATGCGTTGGAACCCTTGCAGCGTTGAAGCATATGCAGCGTGATGTCCATGCCGTACAGGGTTAAAGATAGCAGGGGTCTGCTTTGTGCGTGGCTTTGTTAGGGTTGGTTACAGTAGCACATCAGGATAAAATAGAACTAATCCTTGCTTGGGGGCTACAAACTGATCACCCATACTCACGACAACAATAAGAACAGTTGGGCCGCGGAGTTGAGTGGGAGAGCGCATGTGGCTGGAGCTGACTGCAGACGTACGCCGCTGTTCTCCCCTACCTGCATAAGTAGATTCTGCCTTGATGCAAAGTGTAAACTAGGGCTGGGACTGGCCAGCGTACGCCCCCCAACAAAGAAACCAAGAACAAACTGCCCGCCACCCGGGGCTTGATTGCGGGTCTAGCTAGCCCTCCACTGCCCATGGAAAGTTGTACACTGGTCTCTTGAAGCACGCTCATTGTTCAGCCCGCCAAATTGAGTATTACTTCCATCGCTAGGATACGGACACGAAGACCCCGCTTCTAGCGTGACCGGGTGGTGAGTGCCGAGGCAGTAAACGGATACAGACCACTATTCTATCGAAGCCGCCGTCTGCTCGCAATTGACCTACACTAAGGAGACAGCACGACACCGCGATCAGCGGTCCGTCCTCGAAAAGCATTCAATGAATATAACCGGGTCCGATGCAATGATAGTGACCCGGAGACCCGTGATCACTTTAGACCCCTGCCTCTTTCAACGTGGCCCATCGCACAGACACCACCTCCACGCCCATCAACATATTGCATAGCCTATCCTCAAAAAGGTTTCCTCGCCCCCACCGAAGAGTACCAATACCGCGGGGCGTCCCCCTGGTTCGTGCGACCTTGCCCATATACAACAAAGGCACACGGGCCTCAGACCCCTCCCCGGATGACGCCAGTCGACCCGCCATCAATAGACACACCAGAATCGGGCCCTTGATACCTCAGGGAACAAGACAATGAACTTGCCCGGGCCGACGATTCGCGGTGTCGTATTCCGACACTGTTGATAGTATGCAGTCGAGTCCTGGCCGGGCTAATGGCTCATCCGAGGTATCCCCGGTAGTCAATGTCCTTTTTCCTAAGAGTAGAAGGGCAGCTATTTAGCTCGGGGAGGGGTCTGTCTAGCTCACCGGGGCAATATCACCAAGGTTACAATACAAATTGCGTGTCTAGCGAGCCGGCTGATGGCTTCGTCAGCTTTGCCCGGCCTGAAGAACCACGAGTCTAGAAAAGGCGAGTCATGCCCTATGAGCCTAAACATGGCGGCACGGGTTGAGAACATCAATTCCGATGCTACCCTGGTTGGTGGCAGGGACTGTTTTGCTCCCTTATGGCGGCTGCTGACGGGGGTCTGGGTTTGAGGGTACCCTAATCGGGATCGAAGGCTCGTGATGGTGGGTTAGAAGCATACCTGAGGTGTTGACCTGCCTCATCCCAGGTTGCCATGACCCTCTCATCTACATCTACAATGGAAGACACTCAGCCTAGTTGTGAGCCTTCAGCGAGCCGGGCACTCGGGACTACTACCCTACCCTACACGGAGAAAGCCTGCTTAGGCTGAAACGGGGGAATGGGAAGAAGAAAGGAAATAGAAACCGGCTCCAGACTACCAGTTCCCCAGTCACCATGTTTTTTCCACCGTCCAAGGTGCGTCATTCAGTCATGCCTCGCGAAGGTAGCCTTTCCCAGGGTTCAATACTAATGTTGTGGAATACTTCGGTGGTCGCATACTATTGGGGGCCTATGCTGCCATCCTAAGGCTTTTCCATTTTCAGCACTCTACATGACTGCTCCCGAAACAACATAAAATCCCTTCCCAACACAGAATGCCTAACCTACCTTCTTCCAGAGTGGGAATAATGTTGCAAGAGGCCTTTCCTAGAGCGGCGCAGTATGCGCGGAGTTGTGTAACGGGGACGCTAGTTAAGAAGCCGCCGCAAGGGAAGGGGCGAAGGTTTGGCAAAGAGCTGCTTGTGGTTCGATGGATTGTGACAAATCGCTATGTGGGAAGAGGCATCGGCGTTCGGTTTGCTCACTGCAAGGAGCTCTTCGCTGTGTTGATGCCCATCTTTGCGCCTCTGCTCAGTAATGGCCAGTTCAACCTGGACACTGTCTCTGACACCGTAATCACCCAGTTTAATGTTCTTTACTCTATACTCCGGGGAAAGCTGTAATCTAAGTATGCTGTCCCGTACAAAGGCACCTACAATAGCTGAACACCCTATCTTGTCATCCCTTTGGCAGCGTACGCCGTCTCGAGATATGCATCTACCAAGTACCTATTGTACTATACCCCAGAAGAACAACCAAACTGGCCTATGCATGATCAGGTAGTAGCTGCGGTTCAGGCAAAGCTCCTTACGTTTAGACAACCTCACTTCCCGAGCTAAGGCGTGGTCTAAACATGATATGGGGGCTACCTAGGCATGGTAACCAAGGCTGTAAGTTATCAACGGACTATTCTATACGATCTGGAGCTGAAGGTCAGACAACTAGGGCGAAGAATGAAGAAAGTATGCGATGGAATCTATAAATATGGTATGTTCAGTAAATAGGTGGGGTAACAAAAGACCATCATGATCAAGAAGAGCCGGGAGACCATCCTGATCCCCGACACGAGCACCCATTCCCATCCCCTCTCCCATTTGCAATGCCGCTCCGAGTCCCGTTGCCACTGCTTCGGCTATAGCTAGGATAGCTATAACTATACCCATGACCACGCGCAAACCCAAACCCACTGCCCATGCGACTCCCACTCCCCCTCTCACCCCAATCAACGGTCCTCGTCTCCCTCTCCCCATCGTTATCAACCTCACTCTCCCCAGAAAGGCCCCTCCCAAACCAGGCCTGACCGGCCGCACTATCATCCAGCGTGCGCACACTACTCCCCTGACTCCCGCCAGCCGCAACCTCCACCAAGCGGCCTAGTATCGCAAACTCCAGCCGCAACTTGATACTATACGCAACGGGCTTAAACATAACCTGGAGCGCAAACAGCCCCGCATACTGGAACACGACGACAACAACATCCAGCAGCAAAATAACGACATTGATAGCCAGCAGCTGCGTCAGGATAACGCGGTGCGCGCGCTGCGGCCGCAGCCTTAACAGCTTCGCCGTCTCCCAGATATAGATCGACGACAGGAACACCTCCTGCAGACAGAAGACGACGAGCTGGATGCGCTCGAAGACGCTATACCCGTTGACAAACACCTGCCGTGTGCGGCTGGGTGGCCCGACGGCGCCGTACATGAGCACGATGGTGGGGATCTGCATGCAGACCCCATTGGCGATGATAGCGTATAGGATCCCCCTGAGAAGCGCCGGGCTATGTAGTACCAAGTGCAGGCGGGACCAGAGGACGAGCGAGTGCCCGGTTACCATGCACACCCAGCCGGCGAGGATAATCGAGACGGAGAGGTAGGGGGTGATATTTGTGAAGAAGATGAGGGTGAAGCCGACGGTGTTGACGATGAGGCTGGCGGAGGTGATGAGCAGGGAGTAGAAGTACAGCCCATGGTAGCGCTTGAAGGTGGCGAGGCAGAGGGCGGTCAGCTCGATGGAGTTGTAGAGCGTGATGCTGGCGAAGGCTGTGAAGGCGAATTCCTCGGGGCGGGTGATGGATTCGCGGATGGGATCGGAGGACATTTAGACGGGGGGGAAGC
>RHLP01000414.1:0-80864 GCA_003719405.1 Aspergillus incahuasiensis
ACGCCATTGCCGATGAAGGGTTCGCTCTTGTGGCCCGCCAGGATTCGACCACCGGCTACGTCTCCGTCCTGGATAACCTCGAGGATGGCTTCCGCGTCATGCGCTGCGACCATAGTCTCCTCGGCGGCCAGTGGATCAAGAAGCGCCCCAACTACACCCCTCCTGCAGTCAAGGACCCGATCTACGCTGTCTTTACTATGCTCGAGGCTGTCCGTCTCGTTGAGACAGCTCACGGTTCGCCCCGTGTGGATGCAGGAAGCAACGCACTTGTCATGTACCTATCCCACTCCCACCCTTCCTATCCCTCTATCCAGAATACTAAAGCTAACGCAACCCAGCGGCCTTGGCATTGGCACCACCCCCGGTGCTCTAATCAGCCACGGCATCGACACGACCATCGTCGAAATCGACCCGGTCGTCCACAAGTACGCAATGCAATACTTCGAGCTCCCCGAGAACCACACACCCGTCATCGAAGACGCCCGCACCTTCGTCAAGCGTAGCCAAAACACACCCAGCCCGAAGCAATACGACTACATCGTCCACGACGTCTTCACAGGCGGCGCCGAACCCGTCGAGCTCTTCACCTACGAGTTCATCAGCGGCCTGTCCGCGCTCCTGAAAGACGACGGCGTCATTGCTCTTGTACGCTCCCATCCATCCATGCCTTACATTACACCACCCCGACTAAATCCCCGCATCAAAATACTAATTGATACTAAAACAGAACTACGCCGGCGACACAGCCCTATACCCAACAGCGCTCTCCATCCGGACCATCAAATCCGTCTTCCCCACATGCCGGCTCTTCCGCGAAGACGCGACGCCCGAAGTCGGGCCCGACTTCACAAACATGGTCATCTTCTGCACCAAGTCCGCGGCGCCCCTGATGTTCCGGGAGCCCGTGCCTGAGGATTTCCTGGGCAGCCGGTTCCGCTCGCGCTACCTCGTCCCGAAGCACGAGGTTGATGCGGCCCAGTTTGAGAACGTAGGCCTCGAGGATGGACCACAGGGGCATGGACGGCGGGTCCTCATTGATAAGGAGGTTGGCCGCTTGCATAAGTACCAGGATCGCGGGGCGCTGGAGCATTGGAGTATCATGAGGACGGTGCTGCCGGATGCGGTTTGGGAGGGGTGGTAGGCTGGGCTTATCTTCTACGGGAAAAGCTACTAAGGAGAGTGGGGTTAGATGTCTTGTGAGTAAAAGTGTAGAGGATGAGGCGGTAGTAGGTGTAAGATCTAAGCTATCGTTCGTGTTTCTTTTGATATATACATACTTTACCTAGACTCTCTGTTTTCCACAGAGCGAACAACTTGCATTGCGTGAAGCACTAGTTGATTGTACTGTAAGTCTATTACAGTATTCCAACTCATGCAAGTCATATGGAAGATATGATTATGATTATCATTGAGATGCCACCTGAGCCCCGCCAGTCCTAAATCGCAGCTATCAAACAGGGCCCCTTCCCATGAAAACGTACTAGAAAAGGTATCTACGCTAACCACTGCATAATCAAAAGGAACTAGAGAAAGTCACGTACTGGGGGCGGGGTATGTACTTCGACGAACGAGTGAAATGTAAAGTCGCTAGCCGACGGTTCCCTGAACCTGGTCTGACGAATTGATCTGTAATGCAACGAGGAGAAACGAACCAACGAGACGAGTCCAACTCGACTCCGATGTACATCCAACACAGAAGGTATAAAGGGCAGAGGTTAGGGCAGGGTTGTTCGAGTGGAAGTCTAGTTATAGCGAAGGACTTCAAGCTCCGCGAGGACTGCCACCGGGCTTCTTGACTAGGCCCGCGAAGAAGTTCGCTAGGGCTTGATTGTTTGCTTTCTCGTCGGTTGATGACGAGGTGAGGTCCTTTTTCTGGGAGCGGCTGGCTTCTCGGTCCTGGAATCATCGTCGTCAGCTTGATCCTATTTGGAGTAGATGTGGCCGCTAACCTTGAGCTTCTGGAGCATGTCGTCGGCATCGACTTGGATACCGCCTATGTTAGTCTGTACAGGACCGATATGCTCGTTGACCCGGCTGTTGTCCTCTAATGGCGACATTTCTAGCTGAGGCACCTTCTTGGCTGCGCGGTCTCTTTCGTCTTCAATCTTTAGCTGCTCCAAGACCTCCAGCTGCTTGGTGAGGAAGCCTTGCATATCTGACGTCTCAATTTCAATCCTGTTCCCGCCTTGCTGGCTCCCTGGGTATGTTAGCGAGGCGTTCCGTTTGGGGTCTTTGATTGTTTGCTCGTATAGCTTGACAGCGCTTGTCCCGTCGTCTTCCTCGGCCGAATCCTCGTCATGAGCCTCGTCATTCCCGCGGCTAATTGGCTCAGGTGGATCTTGAATTTCAATGGACCAAGCTGTTGATATACCCTCCAAGTTAGATCCTTCTCGGATAACTCTGATCTTCGCCCATGAGTCCCAATTTGTAGGTATCAGGATCTTGTCGCGTTCGATGAAGTTGGCTTTGAGAGATAGTTTCTTGAGGAGAGAGTGTATGCCGAGGGAGGAATGCAGTACACTGTGAAGATTGTTTGCTTGGAAAGGCTTCGTGTATATCAAAGACGCGCCATCTGTGATCTGTTAGAGTGGATCACGTTGCATAGATAAGGGTCCGTACGTTTTACCAGTAATGTTCGTAGAAATTGGTGGATGAAATCGAATTCATCTTCGCTCCAGCCATGATCCCGCTCTAGCTTCTCCATCTTGTCTGTCTGTAAACGAGTTAGCACTTATCTCGTCACATGGTCTGAATGGGCACGTACTCCTTGACAGACAACACATAGCGGCACTCCTAGCCCTTCATCCCACTCCCCAGGACCTATGATGGCCGCTCCAGAGCTGGCCGCTTGTGTCCCACTAGAGCTCGCGTCTATCCCCTTCTTGCGCTCTCTCCACTGCGTCATGTTGTCTTCCATCACTATCTTGGTATCGTCATCGAGTGAGATAAGGACATGGCGCAAAAGGCGGACCCATTCTCTTAGCCGTCGTGCCCATGTCCACGGATCTGACCAGTCAAGGAGAATTACGACAGAGGTTTCGGGGATAGTGTGCGGCGTCAAAAGCGGTTTGAGAAGAGGTGCGAACGATAATGACGGCTCGGAAAGGAGGTATGCAGAGACGCGCGCCAGCGTATCTAGTAAAGAGTCAACATTCTGTACTGAAAGAAAGTAGGTTTAGGCCCGTCGACTTGCCTTCCTGGTCCGCATCCAGCACATCCAGATACGTGTAGCCCAGAGCAAACTGATTGGCAACTGGCGGCAGTCTCCCTTTGCTCTTGCGCTTCTCATTCGATAGGCTGGAATCCGACGTGTCGGCAGAGTAGGCTTCCAGAAACTCTCGCTGACTTTCCGGTGTACCTCCTGAGAAGGCGGAGTTAGCGGGACCCCCCAAAGCTCACAACAGCTTTCGCACCTAGTATCAAAAGGTTCTTTTCCGGCAAGCGCTTCCCAGTCGCGGCACTATCCAGCATGGAAGACCAGATGTTCTTCTTGGGCCCATCTTTACTGGACGGTCGACTGTTACTTGTGCTGTGTCTTTTGGCGGTAGCCATGGTCTATCTTCACAAAGCTTGGCTGGCCAGGACCATCCAAGCGTTCCGAGGCGTGTGTATTGACGGTCCGACGAAGTTGACGCGTGAGGAGAGGTGGAGGAAGGGGGGGTTATCGGCAAGAAAGCGGAGCGGAGGGACGTGTTTGGAGGTTGATAGGCTAAGCTTGCGGAGGCTGTCAATAGGCACGGTATGAGTGTGTTTTGCTGACGTAGTCGAGTAGTCGCAACTGCATGCAGTTCACAGTACTAGAGTCAGTGGGTTCAGCATCTAGGCTAACGTCGTGGTTTGTAGTTGTTCTACGGAGTATGTCCTTTCTCCTTATTTTGGAAAACCCAACCACGTGACCTGAGATGCCGCGGAAGCTATCGATTGGCAGTGGAACGGAACATGGCCAGCCGTTTCTTTCTACCTCTTTATCACGACAAACACCATGAATAACATTCGCCAAGTCCAAGCGCTAAATAAGCGCGAGCTGGAGAATGCTGTGTATGTACCGAACTCAACGCTTGTCGTGTGTTTGCTAATATGCTAGTACTTTAGTCCACCCGAAGCTTCCTGGCACGCCGATTACCGCGACACGGCCTATATCTACATCGGCGGCCTTCCCTTCGATCTCTCCGAAGGTGACATTGTTACCATATTCTCACAGTACGGCGAGCCGGTACACGTGAACCTAGTCCGTGACAAAGAAACAGGGAAGAGCCGAGGTTTCGCCTTTCTGAAATACGAAGATCAGCGCAGTACTGACCTCGCGGTTGACAATTTGGGTGGAGCGACGGTTCTGGGTCGGATGGTACGCGTGGACCATACCAGATACAAGAAGCGCGACGAAGAAGAAGATACGAATAACGTGGCTAAGTTATTGGGCGACACGGCTAGTAAGGATGCCGGCGGGGATACGGACGATGAGGGAAGAAGACGAAAGAGAGGACACACTGAGGACAGGGAATCGCGTCCGCGACGACTACTGAAAGAGGAGATTGAGCTGGAAGAGTTGATAAGGAACCATGATGATGAGGACCCTATGAAGGAATTCCTTATTGAGGAGAAGAAGGAAGAAGTGGCTCGAGCGTTGGAAAAAGAGGCAAGGAAAGAGAAGTCGTCGCGACGACGTGGGTCTAGCCGCGAGAGGTCAAGTCGCCATTCCCGTCACCATCACCGCCGCCACCGACGTGACGATGATCGATCGCGTTCCAAAGAGAGAACTAGCCGCGATCTCAAAGAGCGAGACCGAAGAGATAGATCAAGAGATAGGTCCTACAGGGACAGGACTCCGGAACGTTCTCGATCTCCTGCGCCCCGCCGCGACCGGGAGAGACATGATCGACGTCGATGAGAACTTATCACATGTTTGGGACTGCTGCGCGCAATCTTTGTTGCAAAGTCCACGAGCGTGTGACCGAAATGTCGGCGTGCATATCCAAACAGCGACAGCAACTCTTTCCTTTGGCTATGTCACCATAGACGAGGGTTGTCCATACTAGGGGTTATGTTGGGGATGGGTTTGCATGGTCAAAATGCGCTGAATCAGAACGGCGTTAGGAATGACATGACTGGGAGTCCTTTCAGCTTCCACTTCCCAGGTACTTCTTCCAGCCTTCTCTGATGCAGTATCGCTTTCCCTCTTCGCCGTCCCGGAGAACGAACTTTTCCCACCTGCCGTCACCACCGGAGCCAACAACAAGTATGGTGTTATCGTCAATCCAGCCTATTACACCTTTCAAAGGTCGTCCTAAAACAGAGCCCAGAGGAGGCGCATAGGTTGAGCCGGGCCCTTCCTCTCCCATTTCAAAGTGTGCACTGGCGAATGAATAAACATCAGAAAATACCCTCGGAAGCAGCGGTATCTTCCCAAGGATGCCCCATTTCTTATTCACTCCTTCATCGGACGAAGACGCTTGCTGGTTACTGTACGGAGCAGTGCGAGGATGCGGAAGGTCAAAGACATGAAGGGTAGACTTGTCAGAAGTAACTGCTAATAAGTTGTTCGAAGGCGAGATAGCGAGTGAGAATACAACAGCGTGGTCTACCCCCCGTCGGAGCTCGGCCATCTTGGCACAGTTGCTTGTAGCAAATATCCGTATCAAGGTGCCCTTCCCCGTTAGTTAGCAGGCATGTTGGCTGGTTTCAAAGATGTCTTACCGCTTGACTCGCCGTGGCGAGCACCTCTCCATCCGGACTCAGAGCCATAGCGCGCAGTGGTGTGCTGTGAGCAGGTATGATGCTAACGTTACCTGTTTCTAACTCAACTAGTTGAACTTGCCCAGGAGACCGACCGGGAAATGCTAGCATCTTCTCGCCCAGACATGCCAGTCCTAACGGATTATCCGTGGTCTCAAACACCGAAAGCTTATTTGGCGGGGACGAAAAGGCAAACGTATGAATGCTGTTAAGCAAGGCGACCACGATACGCTTCCTTGATAGCCGGACACCGAGAACAGATGTGCGGAACTCAAGAGTGATAGCGACCTTCTGCTTTGCATCGTCCCAAATGACCAGCTGTAGCTGTATTGTCAGCAGATGCTGTAGGGGTAGCGCCAGGCAATCGCACCTTGTTTTGCGGAAACTTCGGTTGTCTGCCGCCGCCGACGAGTGCGAGAAAGTTGGTTTGTCCAAGCATGACGGCGAGACTTATCCCACCGTTGAGATCTAGCCCACTCCGTTAGTGATAGTACCAAATAAGGACGATGACAGTAAGCCTGTTCATACTTCTCGACACCTTGAGCTCACATGGGTTGGCTGTGTAGACTTTGTAGACTTAGCACGTTTTCTAAACCCCGAACATATAGGTCATAGCTCGACCTACCGCAGAACCCGGTATCCAGACCCACAGCAAAGCAAGAGTTGTCACGATTGAAAATCGCAGATAGAGAGCCAGGGCCCTTGGAGTCGTCGATAATCTGCCGCGTATTCATCTTTTCGGCGAGGCATAAACGTATCGAGCTCGTATACGGAGTAGCTGGAGGTTGATGGAGATAACAAGGAAGATCAACCGCTCCGTCGACCTTAAGAGTACTCCGTCGGACTTGTTGCCCGCGGCTCCACTGCCGCTAAACCTTTTATAGCCTCATTTACTTCGAGCCTCAAAAGCCTCCCAGGATATAATCCTCAATAACTGGTATGACTGCGCTCTGAATTAGAAAAGTATCTGGATACATGCATTGTCTAATGGAAGTAGCCTTGCTTGGCAGTTTTGCATTGTTACTTGTCCCTCTTGTAATCTGTTATTGTGCCGGTCAGATACAGGCAAGGAGTATGCTATACAGAGTAATAGAGCAGTCGCCTACTAATGCTAAAATGTATGCTACAAATATAGTATTCCATAGCTATAGAGTGCTCACTTTGTTACGAATGTTGCTCCAAGTAGCTACTACCTCTGGTGATGTCTGTTCTTGGTTCGAAAGCGTTGTAAAGCCTGAGGCAATAAGGCACCTCTGCTCAACGACCCGCAAGGGCCCACGGCCGCGGAGAGGCCAGCATTTGGCTCCCCAAATTATTTACCCCTGAAATAAGACCAGCCCAGTCCGCAGAGGAGTTCATGAGAACAATAAGCTATATTAGAGAACTCGACCCGAACTGAGTAGGTATGGACACTCAATATGTGTATAGGTTGCTGCAACACCTTCCGCATAAGCCAATGCCGAGCTACAGCGTTCTCGCTAAGTAATTGAAATGGCATGGTGGCTTAAGCTTGATATTGACGGGTCTCGCGATCTTCTCATTTATGGTTATATAGTCAAGCTTCCCTGCTTTGGTCAGACCAAGCGAGACTCCAAGACCTATTGCTCAAGCGCAAGGCTCCTCATATCACTCTTGAAATGAAGCAAAAACAATCTTCTTCTAGGTGCTTTATGTAGTACTGCTGGATGCACAAGTCTCAGAATGTTATCTTAAACCTTTGTATTAATAATACCAAGATATAATACAGGATACAGCTCTGGGGAAGCATGCTAGGCTAGTATTGGTCCATCCAAACCATCGGAGAGAAAGGGGGAGCAGCTGAGGTACGAGGGGAGTATTGGATACCAGAGCCAAGGAGGCTAAGCCGCTTTGGGGGCCTTCCCCCCTAAACTGCCAGGTCAGTCAAGAGTCCCTCTACCTCTACCATCGCTCTCTCTTGACCACTCTCGACTCTGCTGGTTCCAACTCGACTTCAGGAGTCCAGCAGTTCATTCTCTTCTTCAATCCTTTCCTCTCATCCCTTCCGCTCGCTATCCTCTTCTTTCTTCTTTCAATTCACAACTCCTTCGCCTTTCTAATCTTCTCCTTATCCCCTTTTCGCCCATCATGTCGTCCGCCTACAACCCGGTATGTGAACTTCCCCTTTCTGGCTTCAAGGTTTCAACAAGATGATCCACCCTTCCTCTGTTCCTCTTCTCGCCATTGCTCTCATTTTCAAACAACCAGACCTCTACTTGCCTCTCCCCCACTGTCCCGTTGCGAGCAGCGTAAATGAAAGGATGAAACTAATGCTCGTCACGACGCGCTAGATCAAGCTCCGCCGGAAGAAGAATGTCAAGAAGGGTATTCAGTTCTGTCTGATGGTATGCGGTGCCAGCGGAACTGGTGCGTGATCATCCCTAGCGAAGACCCCCTCACTTGTTCGAAAGTTAACGGATCCATCCTCCGGCAGGTCGCACAACTTTCGTCAACACCCTTTGCGGAAAACAAGTCCTGCAAGGCAAGGATGCGGATGATGCCGCCAATGCTCACCTCGAGGAGGGCGTCCGCATCAAGCCAGTGACAGTTGGTATGCTTGTCCCGGCCAAGCTTGCTGAACACACAGGCTGACCCGCTCAAATAGAGCTTGAATTAGACGACGAGGGCACCCGAATCTCCCTCACGATCGTTGATACCCCGGGCTTTGGTGATCAGATTGACAATGAGGCCAGGCATGTGGTTATCGCCAATTCAGACTACGGGGCGCCGAGACTGACCGTTTTGCAGCTTCGGCGAAATTGTGGGATACCTAGAACGCCAATACGACGACATTCTCGCCGAGGAATCACGAATCAAGCGAAACCCTCGATTCAGGGACAACCGTGTTCATGTTCTTTTGTACTTCATCACACCAACTGGCCACGGTCTCCGTGAGCTAGACATCGAATTGATGAAGCGTCTCTCCCCGCGTGTCAACGTTATTCCCGTTATTGGAAAGGCCGACTCGCTCACACCCGCTGAACTCGCCGAGTCCAAAAAACTTATCATGGAAGATATTGAACACTACCGCATTCCAGTTTACAACTTCCCTTACGATATTGAGGAGGATGACGAAGATACTGTGGAGGAGAACGCTGAGCTGCGGGGGCTGATGCCGTTCGCTATCGTCGGCTCGGATGACTTTGTGGAAATCGACAACCGCAAGGTGCGAGCTAGGCAGTATCCCTGGGGTGTTGTCGAGGTTGAGAACCCTCGACACTCAGACTTCTTGGCCATTCGGAGTGCTCTGCTTCACAGTCATCTGGCAGACTTGAAGGAGATTACTCACGATTTCCTATATGAAAACTACCGTACTGAGAAGCTTAGCAAGAGTGTTGACGGCGCTGCTGCGTAAGTATACTTTGTCACATTCAAGATTTGCAGTGCTAACAAAAAGCAGGACCGGCACCGATTCATCGATTAACCCCGAAGACCTGGCAACTCAATCCGTCCGACTCAAGGAGGAACAGCTCCGCCGCGAAGAAGAGAAGCTCCGCGAGATCGAGCTCAAGGTGCAGCGTGAGATCGCTGAGAAGCGCCAGGAGCTGTTGGCTCGTGAGAGTCAATTGAGGGAGATCGAGGCCCGCATGGCCCGCGAGGCAAGCCAGGGAGAGGGCAGCACCGAGGTCGAGCAGTAATTCCGCGACATATTGTCTGCGGTTAACGGCTTGCCATCTTCTAAGCCGCCTGTGCCTATGCTATGAAACTCGTGGCGCAGCGGTTATAACTGTCTATGGGGTTAATATTATTCGACTACTGTTTCTTCACGTTAATAGCTTTCTTTGGAAGAGAAAGGAAGAGCCAATGCAACCAACATTCCGTGTCCTTCGATGACTGCTTCCTTGTCCCGGTGGACGGACGTGGAGGCTGCCGGTGCTCTCCACTCCCTCACAGCTCCCTTTGCTTCTTTCATGTCTTTCTAATTCGGCCGGAGAATGTTTTTTTGTTGTTTCACGCTCGAGGTCAAAGATAGCATCTTTTTAATCGTTGACAGCTGTGGCTGGAGCACCTGCATAAATTTCTCCTTACCTTACCCTTTTTCTTTATACCTGCTTTTATCCATGACACCTGTCTCCAATCTCAGCAGCGCAGCAAGATTCCCTCTTTGTCCTTCCATATTGCGTGCCTCTTGTTGCTTATGTCTTAGTCCTCCTTATCCTGTCTTCTAGTTGAATAGTAGTATATGGGGAAGAAAAGCATCTCTACTGATCATCGAGTACCATTATAACATTCAAGTATTTGCGACTAGACAAGAGTTGTCAAGACTGGCAAGTGATACCTAAAGCACACTAAACTAAGATAGATCTAGTCACAAATAATTTTGAAGGACTTGATCGCGACCTTGGTGTTTCCATTCTCATCATTGCCGCTGCCACCGGCTTGTCCCTGGTCTCCTGAACCAGAGCTTCCTCTCTTTTTCATCTTCTTCGTGTCGTTGCCATCGTCGTCATCATCGCTATCGTCGTCGTCGTCCCCATCATCGTCCTCATCGTCATCATCATCGTCGTCACTATCATCACTATCATCATCAACCTGTGTCTGGTTCCCGCTCTGTCTCCGTTCCAGACGGCCTCTCTTTTTCATCTTCTTCGCGTCGTTGCCATCGTCGTCATCATCGCTATCGTCGTCGTCCCCATCATCATCCTCATCGTCATCATCATCGTCGTCGTCGTCATCGTCGTCGTCGTCGTCGTCACTATCATCACTATCATCATCAACCTGTGTCTGGTTGCCGCTCTGTCTCCGTCCCAGACGGCCTCTCAGCTTTTTCTTCTTATCATCCGCATCACTGTCCTCCTTGTCATCGTCATCCTTGTCGTCGTCGTCGTTCTCTTTTTCGTCGTCGTCCCCTTTCTCGTCTTCATCTTCATCCTCCTTTCCATTCTCTTTCTCACCCTTGTCCTCTCCGCCTGCGAATTTCTTCTTTTGAGAGTCGTTCTCGTCCTCCTCGTCCTCGTTGTCATCCTTCTCATTACCGTCCCCTCCCTCCTTGTCATCGTGCTCATCATCGCCCTCTTCATCGTCATCATCATCCCCTTCGTCTTCGTCCTCGCCCTCACCTTCATCTTCCTTAGGAACAGCACAAGACGATGACCCATCCGAGCTCCCGATCTTGGATACATCGACACACCCCTCTTGCTCATAAAATGTGACCTTGCACCCACCCAAGTTGCCAATGAACGCGGCTTCCGAGAACCCCCCCGTCGAACTTGAGCAGGACTGGCTGCCAGTTCCGCTGAACATCATTGGTTGGCCGACGCATTGGGTGTCGGGATAGAGGGCCAGTGTCCAGCCGTTACCGTTACCGTTGCCACTACCGTTGTTGTTACCGTTGTTGTTACCGTTCCCAGAGCCAGAGCCAGAGTTGGAGCCAGAGTTGGAGCCGGCGCCGGCGCCGGGGCTAGAGCCAGCCCCCAGACCAGCCCCCGAACTCGCCCCCGAGCCAGTGCTAGAGCCCGAGCCGGAGCCGGAGCCGGAGCCAGTACTAGAGCCGGAGCCAGTACTAGAACCGGAGCCAGAGCTAGAGCTAGAGCCGCTGGAACCGCTGGAACCGCTGGAACCGCTGGAGCCACTAGAGCTGTTGTCGTTGGAGTTGCCCGAGTTATCAGAGTCGCCGTAGTCATTTTCGTCTTCGTAGTCGCCGCCAGATTCATCTCCAGAGTTACCACCAGTGCTCACGCCTTGCGATTGTCCCTGGCCTTGTCCTTGAGCTTGCCCCTGCCCCTGTCCCTGACCTTGTGTTGGGGCTTGACCAGGGTACTGACCTTGACCCTGAAGTTGACCCTGTCCCTGTCCCTGGCCCTGACCTTGTGTTGGGGCTTGACCGGGATACTGACCCTGACCTTGCAACTGCCCTTGCCCTTGCCCTTGTCCTTGTCCTTGTCCTTGTCCTTGCATATCCTGCCCATTGATTTGGCCTTGGTCTAGGCCAGAATACGGCCCTTGGCCCTGCCCTTGTCCTTGTCCTTGGCCTTGACCCTGACCCTGTCCTTGTCCTTGGATCTGGCCCTGACCCTGTCCTTGGCCTTGACTCTGAGCTGGGCTTTGGCCTTGGGCTTGACCTTGTCCTTGGACCTGACCCTGACCTTGACCCTGGCCTTGATATTGGCCCTGTCCTTGTCCTTGCTCCTGACCCTGGCCCTGGCCTTGAATCTGACCTTGACCTTGACCCTGGCCCTGGCCTTGACTAGGACTATACCCGGGCAGCAACGTAGCAATCGGCGTCGAGGTAGGCTTCGAAGGATACCCACCCTCTACTGGGCTCTGACCTTGACCCTGGCCCTGGGACTGGCTTTGACCCTGCACCTGACCTTGACTTTCTTCCGCGGGATTGTTATGGCGGTTTTGCAGGTCGTCGGGGGACGCTGGAGTTGGGGCGGCGCTTATCTGGTGAGGAAGGATGGATAGGAACAAGACGAGGAGGACAAGGAGGGGTATCAGCGGGACACCCCGACCTTGTCCCTGGGCATTAGGAGTGGGTTTGCTTTTGGTGAGCATGGTTTCTTTTTTTTGTTGTTGTTGTTGTCTCTTCTCCCTGCGTAGAGGGGGATATTCAAAAATGACGGTGGGAGTCGGAATAGTAACTGGAGAGGCAATTGGGAGGGAAAAGAAGTAAAAGTAGTAAAAGGTTGAATTGTTAAGTATTTGAGGTAGAAAGGAAATTGGTCATGGTCATTGCTTTGCATCATCGTCACTCGTCACTTACTTGACTTAACCTTTCCTTCTCCTCACGGACGCGTCAGATACTTCGCCGACGTGAACGCTCCAGTGCCTTGCCCAACTGGTGGTAGGGATCACAATGCAAGGCGGGAGTTCCAAGTTGTGGAAATTATTTCCATAAACCTTGTGACCTGGCCTGACCAAGCCGTCTTGGCCTAGGGCTTCGACGACATTCCCGTCAAATCTGGGTTTCGCCAATGAATAAGTTCAATGCAAGCTCGCTAAAGAATTCCGCGCCTATTGTCTCGCCGCTCAAAATAGAATCAAAGGTATTCGATGTAGGAAAGTTTCAAGTCGACCTTGCTAGAACTGAGTAGGGAATTGCATATTGGGGTCGGATGACTGTCCGTCCGCGAGGTAATCCATAGGGGCAAATTTATTAGGGTCAATTGTCGCCGCCAAATCTGGAAGAAGTTCCCCTTCACCTAGGTTCAACAGGCTTGTCAACTGGAGATCTTGTGCGGTCAGAGTCTGGTTTTGGTTCTGCATCTGTTCGTCAACGGGCTCGGGATTGGTGGTGAGCTGGAAGAAGTCGAGGACTTCGGAGTAACTATAACGGGGATTCTGTTAGGAGTCTAGCTCTACATCATAATGTAAAAATAATCACAGAAGGAGACGAGATGAACGTACATCATGATCTTCCACGTATCCAGGGGCAGCTCGGCCTCGTTGAACGACCAGTCGAAAACCTCTGTTGCAATGGGCTCGTCCGTCGGATCGTGGTAGGGGGTCATCCAAGGGTGCTTGAGTCCTTGCTCAGCAGAGACGCGTCGGTCTGGATCAAAGATGAGTAGGTTCTCGACAAGGTTCAAGGCTAGAATTGGTTCTTATTAGTTGCCGATGATTGGCAGCGAGGAAGTAAAACATACCTGCGTCCTCGGCGCCGGGAATGATTTCCTGCAGCCGCCGCGGATTCTTTTTCGCCATCGACTGTACCATTCGGCGAGTCTACCCGACCATCTTCGTTAGCTTAGTTCCTTCAATGTTTGGGCACTGGGTTTACGTACGTTAGTCGTTGTGATCCGCCCAATCAGCTCATCAGGCGGGTTCCCAAGCAGGTCTGTGATCAACCAGAACTGGTTAATGTGGTCATTGCCGGGGAACAGTGGCCGACCCATCAACATCTCCGCAAGAATACAGCCCACACTCCACAGGTCAACCTTGTTCCCATACCGCTGCCATGTCAACATGATCTCCGGCGCGCGGTAGTATCTTGTGGAGACATAGCCGGTCATCTGCGGTTCCTGGACGCGGGCCAGCCCAAAGTCACATATCTTGAGATCACAATTTTCATTGATTACGAGGTTTCCAGGCTTCAGATCTCGGTGAATTACACCTGCTGAGTGTATGTATTTCAGTCCGCGCTATGGTGAGACAAAACCAGGCAAGACGGAGCAGAATTGCGTCAGCCAGTAAGTCCCGGTAAGGATATGAGATTAGTGCGCTGCCATTGGGGTGCTGCGTCTTACCAGAATTTGATACGTGAAGTACTGGGCAAATTTGCTTTCGAGGGGCTTTCCGTTGAGCAAGCGGTGCAGGTCAGTTCCTAGAAGCTCGGTGACGAAGTAACTTGGAGTCTGATCAGTTTCTACCAAAGCCGCGAAGGTCAAATGTTTCGTACACATCTTCCAGCGGCGAGATAAAGATATCGCTCATATTAATCAGCTGTGCGATACGGTCAGTATCAGGTATTCCGGTTTGAGAGGTCTAGTCAAAAGGCTACTTACATTGTCGTGTCGCAGATGCCTCAAGAGCTTCACTTCTCGATATGTCCGCTTGGCCACGGAAATACTGTCAAAAGGTTTCATCATTTTCTTGATGGCGACAACCTGCTCCGAGATCAAGTCGTAGGCGGAGCTGACAACGTATTAGTTCCTGCATCGCTGATTGTGTCGAAATCCGGGGAAAGCTATACCAGACGACGCCGGCGGTGCCGAGGCCAACAGGCTGCAAGTTGGCATATCTATAGTGGTTTTAGCGGCCTGCGGATCGGCTGTTATCTGTCGCGGGGCAGTACCTGCTGGTTGTCTCGAAGGTGGTCCCCAGGATTTCAGAGCGAATGAACTCAGCCATGATGGTGGCGGTGGGGTAGAAATACAAAAGAGAGATGAGGGGGGGATGAAGTCAGAGAAGAGGGAGAAGGTGGAAGTGTTGACAGAGCGCTGCAGGGAACGCCAGCCCACTCAGGCACGCGTACGCCCGCGTGTGCGCTTCCAAGGTTGTGTCCAGCACTGAGCCACCCTGGCCCCCGTGATTGGCGGCTCGAAATGCCGGGCAAACATGTGCAGCGGCTGCATCAACATTTATATTAAGGCCAATTTTCCATTATTCTACGGAATATTCGAGAATAGAATACTCCGTCTTCAATAATCTATCCTCAATCATATCTGGCTGGGGCCCCGGCCTGAATCCTCATCCACCCGCACCATCGAGACCAACAGGTCCAGCACCTCCATCTTCCCCGTCTGTCGTGCCACCGGCGCCCGATCGCCCCGGATGATTTCTAGCAGCTGCGATTTGGTGAGCACCAGCTGCAAGTCTGCGGTGTTCTCGCGCGCGTCCTCCAAGTATGCTTGGTTGTCCAGTCGTCGGCGAGTGAGCACCCCGTTGCTGTAAATCAGTCGCCATTTTTCTGCTACATCCGTCACGTCCAGGTCAATGCTGAAGGATACAGCCAAGGAATTCGCGTTGCTCAGTTGCACCGACAAGATTCCAAAGCATTGGTCGACACTCAGCTTCTCGCCGAGCGGCGTGCGACCCCCTGCCACCATCCCGGCTTTCTTGCCTGTCCGGAGCTCCTGCGCCGCTGTGAGGTAGAAGTTGCGCCATGTCGCGTTCTCGGCGCCGAAGCCGAGCTGTTCGTATGATGTTGCCAGGAGGTCGCGTGCTCTCGGCTCGAGTTTTTCGGGATTCGCTGATGCTGCGTGGGCAAGGAGGGTGACTGCAAAGCGATAGTCTTTTTGCTGGATGAAAGCCTCTGCCTTGTCGCATAGGCTTTCGACGCCGCCAAAGCACTCTACGTACCTCTGCCCTTCTTCCTGAGGAGGATACTGCCAGAGATGCTCAGGGCGGCCGTCAAACCAGGTCAAATACTTCTGGTAAATTCCCTAGACCAGTCAGCTCGACTTTCTCGGTTTGAATCGCCCTCTCGCATACGTACCTTGACATTATGGCTCAAAGACCCATAAAACCCACGACAGTGCCACGCCTGCTCAAGCCCCGGAGGCAACTGCATCTGCTCTGCGATCTCGACCCCGGTCAAACCCAGGTTCATCATCCTAACCGTCTGATCATGCATAAACCCATAGAGGTCCCGCTGCTCCTCCAACCGCGTCAGAAGCTCGCTCTGTCCCCACGTCGGCCAATTGTGGCTCCCAAACACCACATCCGACCCCTTCCCAAACAAAACAATAGCCTCATCCAGATACCCCGACCAAGCCTTCGCATCGCGCACCCGCGCACCACGCAGCGTAACAACATTATGCATGCAGTTCGTCGCCGTCTCCGGGACGCAGAGGGCCCTGAAGTCGGGGAAATGGAAGTTGATCTCCGCCGGCGCTTCGGTGCCCAGAACCATCTGGAACACGATCCTCACACCGTCAACGACATGTTCCTCGCCTGTCTCCTGGATGAGGATGTTCGGCGGGATGAGGCTCGTCGTGCCCGTGCTAGAACCCATCCCCAGCCCCGTCCCGATCTGCCCCGTCGCACTCCGCGGCAGCGCGTTCCCGTACATAAACGCACCCCTCCGTCGCATTGCCGGCCCGGCAAGGATACTCTCGCTCAGAATAGCCTCCATGAACCACTCTGGCGCGATGTTTGGCACGTCGGTGTCAGGGTCAATGACGCCCCCAGCGCCCATGTAATGATCCTCATGCGAATGGCTGTAAATCACACCCGTAACCTTCTTGCCCTTTCCGCGGTGCTCCTGGTACAAATCCAAGCTGGCCTTTGCGCACTCGCAAGACACAAGCGGGTCAATGACGATGATTCCTTCCTTGCCCTCAACAATTGTCATGTTCGACAGATCGTACCCGCGTACCTGGTAAATCCCGGCGCAGATCTCGTATAGTCCATGCTTGGAATTCAGCTGGCCTTGTCGCCAGAGATGAGGATGCGCTGTGGGCGGGCACTCGGTGTCTCTCATAAAGTCCCATGCTGAGGCGTTCCAAACGGTCCGGTTAGAGTCGGCAAAGTGTGTGATTATGCCTGGGGAGAGGGCTGCAATGAAGCCACGCGATGCGGCGTCATAGTCGCGTGTGTCTGCCAATGAAGGAGGTGGCATTTTAGTGGTGAGATAATTTTGAAAGGCGAGGATAGGAAGTTTGGCTTTCTACACATGCTGCTGGACCGGCAGTTTTATATATCTCAAGTCATGGATTTGGAGAAGTTTGCAACCCGCGTTTCGGCACAGACTTCCCGCTTGGTTGGACTACAGAGCTGGTGGTTTACCTTACCTCCTACAAAGTGGGCATTTTACGTATACAAAGAGGGTCTTGAGGAAGAAACGAGGGTGAAACTTGAAGTGTTTGTATGGCGGGTGTTAATGGGCCTAGTATGGCGCCATCGTTGACACGCTTCGCGCAATATCAAGTCACCACTGCTCTCAATATCTAGTTGTTCTTGAACTCCAATCCATATCGGCGAATATGCGTTAGTTTCAATCAAAATCAAAGTATTGCACCAAGGAGGGTGCAACTTGCCCGAGCGGCCGAAGAAAAAGTCACACTTATAGTTCTATAAGATCCTTTTCCACCTCCGCGTTTCCTTTCGGTTTCGCACGGCCAATGTAGCGGTCCTTTTGCTTCACTTGTTGCTTCTGCGCATCAGAGCTGGACCCTCGGCGCCTAGTAGCACCGGGCACAACATCTTCTCCAGAATAAAAGCCCCGGTCCTCTAGTTTCTCTCTGCGGTACTGCAACTCTGCTATCTGCTCCAGGATCTCATCGTGTTCCTTTGAACCGCCATTTGCATACGCTTGAAACTTCTGGATCGCTGCATGCTTTTCGCTGTGGTCCTCGCCTTCCTTGAGCAGATCACCACAGCCAGAGTCTGCGATGGGCTGGTTTAGGTCAACTCCAAGGGCTTCCACGCGCTGTGCTTCCTCGCATTTACAGCTGCAGATATGAACAGTCGAGCACGGCATCTTGCAGGTATGCTTGCAGCGCATTTTTTGTTTACAGATTTCATCGCATTGAACCTTGTCGTGGGAGAAACTGCATTCAGCTAGTTAGCTTCGCGTAGCCGTAATGTGACAACAATCGTTGCTTACCTATGGCAGCGCAGCACACATGGGTGGCCGCAGTTGAGCCTCTCACCGCAAGCTGATTCGCAGCCACCATTCGTACGCCTCCAGTCAGAGGGATCTAGATGACATATTAACAGGGGGACGTGGTTCATTGTGTGTACGAGAGACCAAACTGACCTTTGACATATATTCTGACCTTGTGCTTGATACAGGTCAAAGGTAACATATGCCCAATTCGGGGCTCTGGGTTTTTATTGCCCAGTATGTAGAGTACTTGAGCCCAGAGCTTATCACCGGCGAGGAGGTTCTGGTTACCGAACATGTAAAACCCTCTTCGGGCTCGAGACAGGGCAACACAGACTCGATTGATGTTTGACAAGAACCCAATTCCCTGTCTGCCATTTCTGACCAAAGACAGGATCACAACTTCGTTTTCTTCTCCTTGGTAGGAATCGACAGTCACCACTTTAATGTAGTGCCCTTGGAGATAAGGATGGTTCTTCATTGATTTTAAGATCTTCTTCCTCTGGCCGTTGTAGAACGTGACCACCGTGATATCTTTCACAGCAGTGTTGTTCAGGACGAGATAAACGAAGAACTCAACGATCATCTCGGCTTCCTTCTCGTTGTACTTTGAAGCCATATCATCAGAGCTTTCCGACCAGTCGTGTGAGAAAAGGAAAGACCTAATATCCCCCATCCCTGGCACCTCCTCGCGCGAGTTCACACACTCATGATCCTGCAAACGCCCATAAATGGGTGTCAGCAACTGACGAATCTCCGGCGCCATTCTGCGCTGGCGCTGGAGTGTGATGAACTCCATCCCGTTTTTTACAAGACGCTCGAACATTGATATGTCGAGGTAGAACGGGTCTCCTTCTAGATCTTGAACTGCGCAATGTCCACGGAGCTGCTGATGGTCACCCACGAGAATCAGCTGTTGAAGAGAGTCTAAACATGCCACAGCTATAGGACTTTCGATGGCCTCCGCTGCCTCCTCAATAAGGACTATTCGAGGTTTCAGACTAGAGACGAGTGCCCGGTATTTACTAAGTCCGGTCGTAGTCATTCCGAGTACTTTGGTATCTCGTAAGACAATATTGTCTCTTTCCCAGTTTCCAATTCGGATGTCCTTACAGGCCTTTTCATACTCGGCAACTAGTTGACGGAAATTGAGAAGCAGCTTCTCTTTCAACTGAGCGCAAAGCTCATTGTAGACCCACCCGCGCGCTCTCATGGGGACCTTCCACATGTCCTCGTAATCGAAGTAGTCGCAGCGATGAGATCCAGGGTCTAAGGTACTGGTTCTCCCGTAGTAGCCCTCTTTGAGAAGCACGAGGGTTCCCCTGAGGGCTGCGTAGTCGTCGTCATCATTAAGACCATGCTCTGCTTCCAGCTCCTTGAGCTGTTCATACTCCAAGTCGACCTCGTCTCCGACAAACCCAAAATCTTCACACGTGTATGATACTTCGAAAGGGACTGCTTGGTCGCCAAGCCAAGGAATCAAGGGGTCGACCTCATTCTGTCCTTGCCCGGCACTCACCCAGCGTTTAGCTCCTCTTTGAAGAGATTCATGTTGTTTCGCTGTCAAGAGGCCGTACCTTTCGAAGAGACTGGATGAAAGTGGCTGTCCCGAATTGGCCTCGTTAAATGGCTGCAAAATCTCTGCAATGATGTTGGACAGTCTTTTATGGCTTTTATAGGCATGACCACGGGTACCACCAGAGAGGTTCGGCATGGGCTCGTCGCGTCGTACACTGACCAATGTCCGCTTCTTAATCTCCTGGTCGCTACTCCTAGCCCCTAATCGAACGTACTGTTTCTCAAAGCGAGAAATATGTGTGAGAATTTGGTCCAGGGCGTGATTTGTCTGAGATGCGACAACAATAGGCGGATCCCCGGGCTTCATGTTTGAGAGCATTATCCGCAGGGCGATGACAGAGATATATGTCTTGCCTGTTCCGGGAGGCCCCTGGATTATAGCAAGTCGTTTTGTGAGCATCTGCTGCAAAGCTGCCCACTGGGTTGTATCCAGGTCTCCCACTGGGGATTGAGGCCAATCTCGCAGAACATCAAGTTTTCCTTTGTCAGTGGAATCGGTAATGGCGGAATTGATGTCAATAATTGGGCTGCTATGGACGTAGTCAGGGGCGGACGTATCGTGGTTCAGCAAGCAGATGTGGTCGGAAAGCGGAAACCTAACGCTCGTAAGCCTTGTTGCATCAATTCCGACATAGGGCTTGCTCACCTCTCAAGACTCAGCTTTTGAAGGGATGTCATGATGTGTCTTGAAGCCTCATAATACCCCTGCTTCGCCTCCACCATGACCCATTCCAATTGGGGATCGAAGTTTGCATCGGAGGGATTGGCGAAAAATATATCAACCTCTGGTGGCAGTAGCCTGACGCCATCCAGCGGCCTAGCGGCCATGATTGCAACAATACACTTTGTTTGGAAGGCATCGTCTGCCGGAGACAAGGCAACCACCGAGCCATTGAGCAAGCGCTTCGAATACTCCCAGGCTATGTTTTTACCTGCCCTGTTCGTCGAAAATTGTATCTTAAACGCAAGTCCTCGGTGAGCGAACGTTATTCCAGTGATATAAACCTACGTGCGTTAGTTATCATCAAGTAGAATCGGAGAGGATATAACACCTTTTCGTAGATCGAAACGTTTCTGTCATCACTCATATCAGGCTCAGCCCTGAAGATCGCCACGGCATCCCGTAGCGGAGCAATGGCCTCTTCTCGTAGAAGCTCGTAGTGAGCTTTCAAATACGCATTCTTAGATTCCCAAGGGCCCTCGATCTTGTTCGGCTCAAGGTCCACAAACTCATCGTCAAGTTCGAGGATTTCATCGGTAGATGGTAGCTCGGGCTTTGACAGCCATGGCTTCGAAGATAAAGTGTCTGCGTCATGATTCTGAAGCTGATCGACATAGTTGCGTATGTCTTTTGTAGCGAATGCAACAGTGCGTGCGTTTAGGGCGCTGAGAGGGGTTGGATTGAGGGTGGCCCGTCTAAATCTCTCAGGTAGGTGGGAGATGACCTCGTCGTCAATCTCCATTGTAAGGATAGAGTAGGAGTAAGACCAGGAGAGGGGGAGTGTGCTCTAATCCAGCATGAAAGTGATCTGAGGATGAGAGAAGAGGGAAGTGAGACAGCCTGGAGGGACGAGGGACGATATGTGTTAAGGAAGCAAACGGCAGAGGAGCAAACAAGACACGAAAGCCCTCGAAGTCAGGCAGTCACTGCGACCGGCTTCACCTACCATTCCCATTGCTCTTCACATTTTTATTTCCTTTACTGCTCTGGGCTTGAGTTGATTGTTCTAGATGTCACTGATGGTGAATGATAGATTTGCTACTGCAGCATCTGACATTGTGTCGATTGTAGGGAGGTTGCCTTCTGCCGATCATTCCCTCAGGACCACTTTGCTCGTCGAGTCTCTTTGGTTACTTAAGAGATAGCGAGAGCTGCTTTAACCTAGCCCTTTTCTTTACAGTCCTGTTCCTATGGGAGTCGAAGGTGGTCGATATACACTTAAGTGGATTGGGATGGCTGTAGCACTAACCCCATTTAGGTCGTTTCTTTCCTCAGGCGACAAGGCAGCCATGCGCCCGAGGGCTAACGTGACTGACGTCGGGGCAATAATGCGATTGAGGACTAGCACTGTAATTGCGACCGAGTCCTTGCGCCAGGATACCTGTCATTCGTTCAAGATTCATGTGAAGGGCCTTTTCCTCCAAATATCCTAGACAAAAGATTGCCCCTAATCCATAGGCGCGGTGACAAGCTACGGGGCCGTGAGGCTCTAATCTCCGCACTCTCCTCCGAGGTCGCAAACGGGCAAAGGCAAGCTGCAGCAAGGGAAAGCAGGACGGAGACGAACACCCCGCGCACACACTGTCTTACATTACTTGTTTGGCGGCGCTTGGAGCCACGGTAGAGCCAATTCCGAAATACTATGGCCTCGATCGCGGAGGACGAGGACGATCGAGACCTCGCAGGTGAGTCCGGTCGCAATTCCTCCCATAACCCAAGCGGAAACTGATTTGATGGCAATTCACTAGGTTCGCAAGATGGAAGCTCGGATAACGACATGGACGAGACAATCAGGGACGCGGACGAGGGCGGGGGTGACAACGATCAGGACATGGATGCCGATGGCGACGCAGACGACCAGGATGCAGACAATGCAGACAGCCCGTCGAATGCGAGCCATGCATCTGAAGGCGTGGGGGTAGCTACGCAACAGAACCAGGATACGGCGATGCCCGCTTCAGTTTCAGATAATGCCACGACCGACCTAAACTCCGTTTTCCATCCGAGCGTGCGGCCCGAATGCCTCACGGCTTCGAGCTACGATATAGTCCCCACGACGGCTGCGCCGCACAGTACGTCAATCAATGCCATAACAGCGACGGCGGATATGCGATGGGTGTTTACGGGCGGTACTGATGGCTATGTGCGGAAATTTAACTGGGTGGATTCGATCAACAGCAAACTCATGTTGACTGTTGCGCAAAGACATCCGTTCGTGGATAGCGTGGTCAAAGCGGGCGTTCTGATGGGTTATTGGGAGAATATGGATGGCAACTCGTTATCACCAGTATACTCACTGGCTAGTCAGAGCGAAGGGCTCTGGCTGTTATCCGGCCTGGAATCTGGTAGTATCCGGTTACAGTCAATTCGACACGATGAGGGCAAAGAGATTGCCTTATTACAGCAGCATACGTCGGCAGTCTCAGTTCTGGCTTTAACATCCGACGAGAAGTCATTACTTTCTGGGAGCTGGGATAAGCGGATATTCGACTGGGATCTAAATACAGGACAGACGAGGCGCGTCTTTGGGTCCAGTGCTAGACAGGTTTCAGCAATTCAACTGCGTCCCGAGTCCACCCTACCGATTCCAAGAGACACATCTGAGTTCCAACAACCTAACGGAACTTACTCTTCCAACAACCAGGCAAGCGGAGGCAACAGCTTCAGCTTCATGGACACGTCCAACGACCAGGGCGACAACGGCGCCGTGAACCCGCAGGCGGGGTCACCAACAGACTCGCTCTTTGGGGGAGCCGATTCCTTATTCGGTGACGCAGATGGCACGGCAGCCGACGGGCTGGGATCGTCAACCAATGCGTTTGGCATAGACGATGACGACGAGTTCGGGAAGGCGCTTGCCAACGGCGTCGTTCCTGACGCCGACGCCCCAGGGGAACCGGATACAATGCAGCAAAACGGTGTCTTTGACACCACCTTCTCTTCCAACGATACCTCCGGCATGGGCTTTAACCCGCCTATTCCTACTCAACCCTCAGACCCTCAAAGCATAGACATAACAAACAATCTATCCCAACCATTTGCCAACGGCCTTCCCCACGCCGAAGAACTAGAACCGCCCTCACAGAGCCAAGAACAAGCTCAATCAACGCCATTCCAGGCGACCAATGTCAACGACAACACCTTCCTCGCTGCATCAATAGACGGTACCATCCGAGTATGGGACCGACGACAACCATCCGCCATCGCCCGCATCACGCCCCGCAATTCCCCGCCATGGTGCATGAATGCCTGCTGGTCTCCAGACGGGAATTACATCTACGCCGGCCGCCGCAACGGCACAGTAGAAGAATACAGTCTCCACAAAGGCCTGCGGGACCCCGAACGAACCTTCAAGTTCCCGCAGGGAAGTGGCCCGGTCACCGCTCTTAAGGCAATGCCCAATGGCCGGCATCTCCTTTGGTAAGTTCCCGCTTGATGTTTAGTCAATGTACAGTTTCCTAACTTAATAACCCAGCGCATCCCACGATATTCTCCGTCTATACGACCTCAAGCACGAACAAGCCACCCGTCACTCAACCGTCCCCTTCCTCATTATCCCCGGCCACCGCACCGGAACAGTCTCGCAGCTATACGTTGATCCGGCTTGCCGGTTCCTCGTCTCAACGAGTGGTAATAGAGGGTGGGAAGGTAGCACGACAGAAGTGCTGCTGGGGTATGAGATCGGCGTCCCAAGTGCTCGATAGCTGGGACAGTTCCGTCCTTTTGCATGACGGCCGTCTCGGCAGTTTTCTTTGCGATACCTTTAGGAGTGCTATATGTACTATACGCCATGTTCAACTTTATTTACGGGTTATGTTCGGGCGATGCATGTCGGTTATCCGATCAGTCACAATCAGGAGTTGGAAGATCTATAGAGTTTGTAATCAACATGACCATAAATCATATATTCGTACCAGGCCAATTCATATATACATAACATGATGCTGTCATCCGTATCCATTTCCACAGGTATCCAAAATCAAAGTAACTCTAACGCCTCCCAAAGAAAGTCGCATATAGTAACACGTCGAAGCAATCTTAGCCCGACAGGAAATCAAAGATCATCATCATAATCATTATCGAACGCCCCATCCAAGTCCAACCCTTCGCAAATCTCATTCTGCTGTGCTCGCCAGGAGCCAAACAGTGGATTGTTTTCCCATTTCGCATGGCCCTCGTTATCGCGTTGGAAATACACATATCCAGGCTGCTCCGCAGGGTTACTGTCAGCATCTGACCCAGCTGAAACGCCCCACGGCCCAGTCACAATGCGCCCAAATCCCTCCAATGCCAGATTGGGAATATGAGCGCGGGCCTCAATATTGCCGTTCTCAATGTTATTCACGGTGACGAGATACACGGGTGGCAAGTCTGCGTCTTGCTCCGGACGTAGTGGCATAGAGATCCAGGCTTCGTTCTGATATGATTCGATCCTGCTCTTGTCGTGCCGTAAAGGAAGGGGGCGAGAAAGAAGCATCGAGTCCAACTTGGTCGAATCGAGGAGCAGCCCAGGCGTCTTGAGGAAAAGTACACCGTCATATTGCATGAACTGGATCTGGCCTAACCGGAGGAGTTTCGTATCTGTAGGTGTGTAGCCAGCTGATGTAGCGGCTGACATGTCTATGGGCAGAAGCCATATGTCATATTTGAGACTCGCAGCTCTCAGAAGGGATATTGCTCTTGAGACCGGCCTTGAGAGGGTCATAGTGTCCCAGTGTGATGGGTACATGAAGAGGCGGTCGTGGATCACGCTGTTGTTTGTGGAAAGTTGTTTGAAGAAGAGGATAGCGGAGCAGATGTTGGAGGGGTCAGGGTCAGACAAAAGCTGGAGGTAGGCATAGTTTCCCTCAGGCTCAGGGATAAACCTGGTTTGTACTTGAAGCGGTTCTTCTAACTCTGTGTCGACGTCGAGATCTGATAGAGTGTCTTGACTCCGTTTGTACACTTTCGGGTGATCTGGAGGTCGAATAACATGTTGGATGGTTCGGACTGACTGTTGCTGGAGCGCGTACCCAGACAAGAACAATAAGAAGGTAAAGATCGAGACCACTCCGGTTGATAAAATGACGGAGACTGTGGAATGTGTCAAAAGCACCATGGCTGGCTGCTTATCGCGCTAGCCGCATGGGAAGTCTGGCTGTTGGCGCTGTTTGCGTAACGCTCAGAAATGGTTGGACTTCAATAAGTCGGTAAGAATAGTAACGATACTGAGATGCAAACGCGGATAGAAGTCAATCACGAATAATGAAACAATGCAGGTCATCTATACAAGGTCGTAGTAAGGCCGTGTTGATGACGGCTGGTTGTCGGTGCGACTATCGATAAGAGTCTTGATCCTGGCCTTGGCACTATCCAGAAGTAACGTGATTTTCTTGAGCTTTCGCGCTGTCACCTTCATCGATGATCGAACCTCATCTCCGAATTTATCCCTCAAACCAATCCCAAAAAACATCGCCATGGCCTCCCACCGCGCCGATGCTAGCACGCTTCTCGACAACCGGGGCTACACCGGTCCCCTGGTGCGCGGGCTCAATCCCGCAATGCTCTTCGAGAAAGCCGTCCGCGACCGAATCACAGAATCCTACTACTGGAAAGAGCAATGTTTCGGTTTAAACGCCGCCACTCTCTGCGATCGCGCAACCGAGTTGACTTTTATCGGCGGAACCTACGGCGTCTCTGAGAAAGCTTCGCCATTCCTTTGCCTCGCCTTTAAGCTTCTCCAGATCAGCCCGGATCGAGATATCATCATGGAGTATTTGAACTTCAGCGACCCCGAAAACGAGGCGGACGGAGCGGATGAGGATAGAACAGCGGAGGAACGTGCACAGAGCAGCGTTATCAAACACCGCGGCGACTTCAAATATCTCCGCGCGCTTGCGGCATTCTACGTACGGTTAACATGGGAACCGGTCGAAATCTACAAAACGCTGGAGCCACTTCTTCTCGACTACCGGAAGTTGAAGAGGCGTGTGCGTGACTCGTTTGTGCTGACGCATATGGATCAGTTCGTTGATGATCTGTTGACGAAAGATCGTATGTGCGGTACCAGTCTTTGGAAACTACCCTCTCGGCAGCAATTGGAAGATCTGGATCTGTTGGAGGTACGGGAAAGCCCACTGCAGGACGAATTGGATGAGATGGACCGGAGCGAGGAGGAAAATGGGTACGCAAGCGAGACCCGCTCTGACGCCCGTTCTGATGCTCGCTCTGATGATGCTCGCTCTGGCGACTGAACGGTTCATCGAATTTCGCGCGTCTTCTCCACTGCGCAACAGCCCAGTGTCAAACAACCTTGTCCGGCAAATTGCACTAGCGATGAGCTTGGAACCCCAACCGGATCTCGCCCGCCCCGTGGTGAGCAAATCAAACCGGACGGTTCCCAACCTCTCAAGCTATGCTGAGGTTCCTCCGTAGCCGCCAGAGGACTAAGCCCTCAAAAGCCTTCAAAGGTTCAGCTTCCTTCCAGCGTCAGGCACCAACAAGAGATGACTGTCGTAATGGAAATTATCACGTTTCTATCTTGGGGATGCTTTCTTCAATCTACTTGTATGGTCTCAAACTCTGGAACAAACCAACATTTCTACGACTTTCAATATACGAGCTATAAAACATCTGTACAGATAGTAGGTCAGAACGACCATTCTCCTAAAACCCTTGCTGGCGATGCCACTTCTCCTCCCAACCTTTGAACCACGGGCTTTCATCTAATGTAGCCACCTCCCAGTTCCTGGGCGCAAGGCCATTTTCCTCTTGCTCCTTCGCCCATTTGTCAAGATTCGGAAGCACGACATGCTCAACATGCCATGTACCCTTGTGTTCCATGATATTCTTCTTCCCGTCCCTGAGCACCTTTGCCACCAGCGCCGGAATGCAAGGCTCGTTGCGGAACTCAGCGACGGGTGTGAACAAAGCCTTGAAGTTGAAAACAACAGCCGCAGAAAGAGGCAGGCGGCGGAGTGTCTGCCAGTCTACTCGAAGGTGACAGTCTTCCACGCGCAAGTTGGGATCCTGGAACTCGCGCAGCTTCTCATGAGGGTCTCCACGAGGCATGTGCAGGGGTTTCCCGACCTCGATTCCCCATGATCCTCGTTGGATGGGCTTATCGGCTGGCATTTTGGTGAAGAACCTGCGCGGTAACAGTCAGAAGGGGCTCCCTAACGAAAAATCGAGCGAACCACATACCGATTCATCGAAAACTCCATCTTCTCCTTATAATCTGGAATGGTAGTATGGATGTGATCAAGTCTCAACCCGACCTTATTCGTAACATTCCAGCCCATCGACGAACAAATCAGGGCCGCGCGCAAGAAGTAATCCCCCGTTTTCTCATCACGCAACATGATCCCAAAATCCTCGGGAACATTATCTATCAGAATCTCCAGCGGCGGCTTCGACCGAACTTCCTGCTCCATCCCGAGGATACCATTCTTGAAAACCCTCTTATCATCACTTAGCGAGAAATACTGCGGATACCGCGCGCAGTAAAACTGCAACACCATCTCCATGAGTTCCTTGCACGCAAGTTCCGAACCAGGCAAAGCCCCCAGAACACCGCCACCATGCTTCGCAAACAGCGCCTTCCGCTGCGCAATTCGTTCCTTGTACGTATTCTCCAGCTCGAGCCACCAACCGGTTTCGAGCTTCGTCAGTGCTACACAGCGTCAGCCGCCACAATCATATCACACCGCGCATCCGAGGAAAGGAAAAAGAAAGCGGCGCACGGGACATACACATAGTCTGATGATACGCCCACCGAAACGGGCGGTACGGCCTCGCCAGCGCCTTGTCCACATCGAACCCCTCCCCGTACGCCTCCGGCAACGGCACGCCGCTCAGCGCCGCGTAGTCGGGGAAGTCGCCCAGCGCCTTGACCTCGGCTACCGAGAACCCAGTCGGCGTGTATGCCTCGTCGTGGCTGGCGCGGTAGTCCTGCGTCATGGGCAGGGGCTTCCGCAGGACTTCGGCCTCGGAGATATCTGTGTATTTGTACGCAGCGGGTATGGGTAGCGTTGATAGGACATGTCGGCGTTGAGGCGGGAGGACGTCGCTTGGTTGGGATTGCGTCGGCGCTGGTGTTGGTGATGGTTTCTTCTCGGAGGATGAGCTGGGCGAGAGCGAGCGCGGGGGTGTCTGGCTTGTGCGAGTTGAGGGCTTGCGGCCGCGGAGGCGGTTGAGGAAGTGCGGCGCGTAGTTGGAGATGAGGAGGGAGAAGCCGATGAGGGCGAGGAAGATGAGGCTTGGGGAGATGTCCATGTTGGGTTCTGTTGGGGGTGCTACGCGAGGGCGATGACGAGGGCGACGAGAACGAGGGGAAGTGCGGGTTGATAAGTATCGGATACAGATGGACAGACGACAATCAATCTCTCTTTAGATCCGAACCCAAAGGCTTTTGTTTCCTTTCTTATCTATCTAGATGTCTACCTACGTACTCCATATCTCCATACAAATCAATATCAGGGCACAAGCCCAGAACCTCACAATCAGTGGTTATCTCAATCCCAATCCGGCAGGCCAGGTACAGCTCCAGTCCGCCCCCTCTGTGTCATTACCACTCAATCAATCCATCTCAACAGTACACAGCTCGCCTGATTCTCCAGCGGTTACCCCAATGTGGCAAGTCAGGTACTCCCCCCTCTCCCGCATTATCAACTCGACTGCGCGATCCCTATTTATCCCAGATAGCCTACTTCAGTCCAGGAATACCGCGACGAAACCAGTAAATCTATTCGGGGCCCGTGACACGAACGGCGGTGATGATGGGGTGTGCAGAGAGGGGAAGGGTCTAATGTCGTGATGTACATTTCCCGATTTGGTAAAAATGTCCCGGGCCCAGAGAATAGAACAGGGAAGCGGCGGGCGGAGACTCTGGGGACGTATCCGGAGATCTTATCAGCTAAGTATCGAAGTTTGAATGCAGTTCGGTAATTCTAGGTACGATGCAGCTGTGCATAATCTCAAAAATTTTATGATTGATTTATGAAGTCGATTTGTCTTGAGGGTCGTGGCTGTTGGATTAGGGCTCGAAGCTGGGCGGGGAGCTGGGTTTCCGGACGGGCTTAACCCGCCTGCGAGTAGATACTCCGAGGAGCTTCAGCTTGCCTGGAGCTATCAGCGCAACAAGATCAGGCGTAGTTCCGGGAGTATAGGAAGCAAGATAACTGCTGGTATTGAGGTCGGTTGGCCTTATAGTGACATGCTCTCGTTCTTTGTCAACCAAATAAAATGCTTCCATTATGCTGATAATACACTACTCCGATATCAAGACACGCCGAGGGGATGTGGAGGATTTCCCCTCCTAGATCAATAACAGTTTATGGGACAAATGGGTATCATAACACCGCTGTTTCGCCGTGCAAAAATTCGAGTAAAGATAGGGAAGATCGATGCGTGATTCAAAGGGAAATCGTGGTAGTTAGCGGTGTTCAATCGGCGTTGGTGACCTGGATCAAAGTCAGTACGAACAGTTTGTAACGTCAAAGGTCTGGAAGACTCACTCGAAGAACTGGCCGCGAGTAATCTTCGTTGTCTTGAAGAGACACGTCACTATCCCGACGCAGCATTGCACCCGTGTTTAAGCGGTTATCAGTAAAGGTGGGGTGGCGTTGCGGGATGTTTGAGGATCCATTGGACAAGGTATGGCTGTGGTTGTCTCCGATGTTGGCGTAACTCATGTTGGAGCCTTTGCTTTGTCGGCCGTCCATTCCAGCACCTTGGAAGTGGCTCGGGTCATTCTGACGCCGCTTTGCGAGGAAGAAAATGATAGCGGCCACAACTAGTGCAATACCACCTACGACTCCGACAACGATTCCAGCAATAGACCCTCCGCTGAGGCCAGAGCTGCTGTCTTTTTCCTGCGTATCGCTATCCGAGTCCGCCGCCGATGTTGCGCCCGAGCTGTCTACTGTTATGGTTGTGACCATGCCGCCGTGGGTCTGGACCTCGGTTACGCTCGAGCCGGTAGTGGTAGTGGTGTCTGTTGTTGTGGTCTTTGCGCAATCAGTAATCAAACCCGAGTATAAAGAAACCAGCAATACTAACCGAGTTCTCCGAGCTTGTGGTTGTCGAAGTTGACGTTGACGTTGACGTTGTTGACGTCGACTTTGACGTCGATGTGGTCTTTGTGGATGATGCGCTGGCGGTTCCTGACGGACTCCCGAGTTGAATGTAAGCGTACAGTGTGTCGTCCGCGTTTCCACACGAATCGTCTGGATATCCGGGGCAGCCGTCGTCGCATTTTGAGGTGTCAACATTGTCATCATCGTTGGGCGCGATATCAGAGCACCAGCAGTTCTTGTCCAGCAGGATCGCGAACGCGCTATCACTGCAATGATCTTCGCAGTTGCCGTTCGATTGATAGATGGAAAAGTCTTGGACGGATGTTAGATAGAGAGCACCTGGTCGCGATATATGACAACCTACTTGCAGTGCCCGTCCCGGTGTTCTCGCTGGAGCAGTATGTAAGAGAGCTGGTGCTATCCACGGAGATCCATAGTGTCGCCCATGCAAGCAAAGCCAGCAAAGGTGTGAGTTGGCTGATCATGATTCAGGCGGTCGTGTTACTCGAAGTATCTCGAAAACTCCAGTCTTAGTCGTATATAATTGTCTCGTCCTTCAAATGCGGTCCGAGCTTCCCGACTTCCCAAATCCAGTATAAACAATTAATCGGTAACGGGATAATATCGAGCGAGAACGGCGAATTGTGTTGTGCACAAGAAAAAGAAAAGAAATTCGTTTAGAAGGGGGCTGCGAAGCGGAAGTGATTCGTCAGGTTACTGAGGTCAAATATGGTATGGTAGTGTCCCGCACTGGAAGACCTTGCTCTCAGTCAGTCGAGGTCAAGCCTTGTGTCTCAGAAATTCGGATAACTCACAATGCGTCGAACAGACCCGTAAAATGCGTGCAGTTCTCGAAGGCTTCCCACTACAAAGCGAGCGTAGTATTTGATATGGGCAAAATGAAAGTTCAAGGCGACCAGGATCAGGAGGGTGCCTCCAACATGGTCCTCCCGGTCAGGAGCAGCGAGAAAACAGCAAGAGCGCCAGGCAGTGCCGGTTCCGATAAACGAGCGATGGGTAACGAGGGAATAAGGTCTGGGAGCCGAGGACAACAGTTGGTGAGGTGAGAAATCAGAAGAAAGTGAGACACGACAAGAAGGGCAGAAGCATGGAAGAGGCAGGAGGAAGAAGTCGTCGTCTCTGCATACCAAGCCCGTACTAGTCGTACAACAAGCGGGTCCACGGTGCCCACTCTGTATTTGCTGTTCTAATGACTCGCCGTGGTAAAAGTCGTAGAATGCAATCAATTCGTGGCAGGGGCTTTGACTGAGGATTCTTTGGTTAATTAAGTGTACTGCTGATATGCAGTCTATAGCGCTATACATAGCTTGTCCCGACCTCAGCTCCTTAGTCCCCCCGTCAACAGTTTTGAGGTGCACTGGAGTAGACAGAGATCTACAATCCAAAGGCCGGTAACGAATCGCGTAAGAATCAGCCACCCCATTTGCAAATACTCCGGCCGGCCTCTCGATCGCGGTCAGAATGCCAGCCACATGAATGCTCTGAGGGTATGCTATGTTTACCTATACATTTGCTTACAGATATACTACGGAGTTGAAGCCAGGCACATACATTGATTTTGACTCTATGCTCAGGGGAAATTGAAGGGGCGGGCGCAGGGAGGAGCGGATCCTTAAATAGAACACTCAGGCACAAGCTCACAACTGCGTCATTGACTGCACAAACTCGTCCATCACCACCGAGTTTCTCTCGGACATATGATGATCCTGCTTCGTGAACAATACCGGGATTACACAAAACGGGGATCGGCCACTGCAGGCGTACGCAATCCCGCCAAGCGTGTTTGAGATAAGACCATCGTCGCAGATCGAGGCCCCGTCATTGGCCTATCGAGTGCTTTTGTTATTTGCGTATCCCATCGTTGCTTTTTGAGTTCTGTCTCTGAAAGTTAAGAGAGCGAGACTCGCCACCGCAGATGGCATCTCGCTTGGAAGTGGGGAGTATGGCACCTGCGAGAAAACTGGAAGCGCGAGCTTGATCATGGATGAGGATGCGCGATCTGATTCTCCAGCCTGGCGTCCTCAGTGGCCGACCAACCCGGCGCTGCCGCTGGATTTGAGCTCCCACCACATTTCCATGGCCGGTCTCCCCATGAATCCATGGGTATACTACCAGAAAAACAAAATAACATCGGGCGCTGTTTATCTGCGTTTTCGATCTTCATTTGTACCTGACGATTGCACCCGATGAGCTTGAGCCATGTCCGGATTTCCGTCAGATCGTTGAATCGCTCTTTCTATCCAGCCGATCCGTCATTGCTAGTTGGCGATCAACCGAGAAGGACACATTTGAGCCTATAAACCACGCTTTGTCCCTTGATTCGAATCATCGATGCCGCGCTGACGGATATCCATCCATGCAGCAAACGCTCACAAACAGGGCAGCATCCTGGAAGCCCGCCCCATTATCGATCGAACTTTGTCTCTAAAACGTCATCGAGCTGGAGATAGTATCGATATTCAGGGGCACCGATGAACCCTCGGCTTCCTAATTCCTGTGCCCGCTTGACCTTATGGGATGGGCTCAACCATCGCGGTGCGTTTGTTGGCAATAAAACCGTCCATTCTATGCCCTCAGTGCGAATACTCAATACACACTATACGGAGGCGGGGTCATGAATACTACCCCGAATAGTACGCTCGTGCATCTCCAGACATCAGTCGACCATGGAATGATATCTTCGACTGTTAGCGAACCAATCGCAACAGCCCGTTCATAGTGCATGTCTCTAAGCCCGGACTTGGTGCGTTGATAACCGCAACCCCGCCCTTGATCAATCAAGGTTCTGAACTTCAGTCTTGGCTTGTGATTGAAGAGAACCCTCTGGTCGACATCGCCGCTTCCCATTCTCTTGAGTACGACGGCATTTTGCGAGAAGACAAGATTCTAAGCGGTGACTGCTCCGTACCCAAATGCGGGAACTCGGGATTCATTTGACATAGACGGAGTACACCGTACGGAGTATAGCTCGCTAACCACCAGCGGCCACGGCCAGCCACTCCCGTACCGACTGCATTATTTGTGGCTGGAATGAAACCATCCGTATACTTCTTTAGACACCTTAAGCCCTTGGGGGTAGGTACTCTTTGTGTTTTCAAAAACGAAGTTTATACGGAGTATTATCGGACGACTCCAAAGCCGGCTCATATTTAAGAGCAACCTTTCTTGGTTTGTCTTTTTTCACCTTGCATTCGAACTAACTCTTCATACATATCTACATACATTCTACGGAGTACGGAGCGCACTAATCCCCCCTAGTCATCATGCAACCCCTTACCGAGCCATTCTCTTTGTTATTTTCGTGAATACTTAACTGTCTGAACTCGGTCGGCATGTCAACTGCCGAACCTTATCTCCCTACTACCCGTCCCACGGTATATCAAATATTGCAGACCAGCAAAAACTGCACAGATCACAGAATAGCAACCCGACCGAGTCCAAGCTGAGACCTTTTGCCATAAATAGGACCCCAAATATACGGTGTCTACTATAAAACCGGCATGTTCCAGACTGTCAATCTATCCCGCCTCCACAATCGCGGATGACGAATGCAGATCCACAAGTTATGGAATGATCCCACCCTTCGACCTCGAATCTCGACTCCTTCGGGTATGGGTGGCGATTATCGCAAATCCCTCTTCCTCAGGCATCTCAAACCTAGGATATGGGAGAAGTCGAATAACACGGTCTTTACCACTACCGCTAGATACTAGTAAACAGTCGCGGTAGATCAAAAGGGAAGAGATAGAAGCGGGCTCCGGAGATATACGGGGCACGACTTATCCACTTATCTATAAACACCGCCAGCTGAATCTCCCTCGACTCTCGAGCCACTTCACTCGGGCCGGACCTCACCTCAGCAGATCCGTCCCTCTGACAGTAGTGAGTCAGTCAGTACTAGTGACAACCGAATCTCGAGTCTGATCCCAATTCCAATTGCCAGAAGGCGTATTTCAGCCTGAGCCGTCAGCCCGCGCGGGACTCGCTCGGCCGGGCCGTGATATGCGGGTCTGGCTACTCTGGGTCTTGAGTCTGGATACTTTGCTGAGGTTGCTGTGCGGTCTGTGGACAGACTATACGGACCGGATTCCGACTCGATGCTTGTTTTCTGTATGGTCTAGTCCAGGATTCCGTAAACTGAATCATGGTGGTCTGGATGTCAGGTCAGGTAGTCTAGGCTCCTAGGATATACTGTCAGGTATACGTGGCTACCATGCCGCAGCAACAGTAAACAACGGCTTGGGACATATCCAGGCTCTAGGAGGCTGTTGCATAATTCCGATGTTTTTGTCTGACTATTCCGTGATGGATACCGAGTATGAATACTATTGTGACAGTCAGCGGCCGTTGGAGCTGGGGTGCATGTAGTGGCTTAGCTGAAAATGAGAAGCCTCTCGAGGTCGCGGAATGCCAGTCTCTCGGTGTGGCCGCGATGTCGATGTCTTGTCTTACACTTGACTTCGAGGATCTTACAGGTTGCCCGTGTCTTAGATAAGTAGAGGATATATAGATAGCATAGGAGCTATAATATACAAAATAAGCATTAGGATGCTTTACGATTTGCGTGGTTTTACATGATTTTGTCTTGGTGAGACAAGATACCCTACGTTAGAATTTGCGTAAACAAAGTAGGGTACATACGTATACAGCGTAGCTGCGGAATGCTATGAGCCCGTGTTCTGGAATATTTATAGTAGTGAGAGTTCAGTTCTATTCGTCATCAATTTCATAATGTAACATGTCACATGGTTGGTCGTTCTCGTGATCTCGTATGTATGTATGTATACTCCATACTCCGTGGTTCGTACAGCCACAGGGGCTTAAGGATGGGTGTGTATGTCGAGGATATAGTGAGCGATTTCAATGAGGTACGGCGTCAACCTTCAATCTCAAGCAGATGCACCCATACAGTGGGCCTGTATTCCACTTCTATGCCGACTGACGCCAAAACTACCACCGACCAGACCGGCCCCTGTACCGACCGCCCTCCTCAATCGCAACAACATCCTCTTCCCGTACTCTATCCCTTTCGCGCTCCCGGTCTCTGCGTCTCCGCTCCTCTCTGCGGTCCTCCCGATGCTGACGCGGAGGTGACGGAGGGGCAGGAGGCGAAGGAGGTCTCTCGGCAATCATTGGGGCAGGCTTAATGGGCGATCGTCGTGATGAAGACGGCGGGGGCAGGGACGCGCGCTCACGCTGGATCTCCTGAATGCGACGCCGGCGTGCTCGTCGAATGTTATCGGAGTCTTCGACTAGGGCGGATACGTCGTCCTATACGTGGTTTTCGTCAGTGAGAGGCTGGGTAAGGGGTAGTTATGTTAGAGTTGGAAACTTACGGGATGAAGATAGGAGAAGACGTAGTAGAAGGAGTCAAATTCCTCGTACTCGTATCCTGCGCGCTCGATGGCTTCGCGCACAACAAGGTCTTTGGTGATTTCGGTCCAGAGGCGCTCGCGGCGGTCTTTAACGCCGATGTACCGTGGGCCTACTTTGCTTCGAGGGGTGTCGCCTTTGTGTTTTGACTCTCGGGCTCCTTCGATGGGTACTTTGACCAAGCGCTCCTTGTGTCGGGGTCTCGGTGGTTCCTCACGGACATCCACGACTGGGGGTTCTCTCTCTGGGCTGTATTTTGTATTGGAGGGCGCTGAGACAATGGCCCAGTCGTCCGTACTGTCGCTATGAGGTGGGCTACGGACCGGCTGAAATTCATGTCGGTAGTCCTCTTCGATAACCTCGCGCTCGCGCTCCTTGTATGCAAATCGTGGGTCGATGCGCTCGTCTTCTACGACTAGCTCCCTGTGCCCTTTAACATGGGGCGTCTCGATTATTGCTATCGGTTTCTCTTTCTTTCTTCGGGAGTGGGATCCCGACGAAAGTTGGAGTGACTCCCTGCTTCGTCTTTCAATCTCGATCTCTTCCTTGGCTACTTTCTCTAGCTTTTTCCTATCATAGAGTTAGTTAATATCGCAAGAAGAATTGGTATATGTACCTTTGACGAACTTCCCGCTCGTTGAGCACAGTTTCTAGACTCGGTACACGAGGCGGGCTAGGAGATCTCGGGGGGCATGGAGGGCTAGGCGGACGCGGTGGTTGATGCACTGGCGCTTCTAACTAGTCAGCTGCTGCTATAGGAGCCTTCAAGGGATCTTACCATAGCTGAGAGGTTTATGCCTCCTAGATTCTTTGTAGACCGGCGGCACCGGCACTGGCAAAGGTACCTTGGGAAGTTCTTCCTCGGAAGACCCAGCAGATTCGGGCGACGATGACGACGAGGAAGATGTTGCTCGCCTTCGCGTGGAATATTTCTTTTGCTCAACATGACCTCGCCGTACCATCCCCCGTTCACCACGTTGAGGAATGACGTCCACACTTTCATCACTCTCATCCGTCTCACCCGTCTCCTCCGATTCAAGGTCGACATGATAATGTGACCGGTGGCGTTGGCGCGGAGCAGGATTAGAACGTGGTCCTTTCCTTTCTCTCGCATACTCCTCAAGCGAGCGGGTGCTCTTAGGATACATGCCGTCGCCATGTAGGAAGCGCTGTGCGCGCTTTTCTTCTTTCAGCATTGCGCTGCGCGGTAGAGCCTCCTTGCGGGGATCCAACTCGTTTCGGGATATCGATCGCTTCTTTTGAATGTATTCATCCATTTTGTCCGACTCGCTTTCAGTATGCCCATGGCCTGGATCATCATGGGAAAAGTACATCTCTTCGACGTCGGAAATCCTAGAGCGTCGCCTGCCACGAGGCCGGGTTTGAGGCTGATGCGGAGCCCGACGTTCGCGAGTGCTGAATACCTCCTCTTTCAGCTTCCTAGCTTCCTCAGTGCGGTATGCGTCCAGATCAAGCCGGGCACGCCGTTCGGCAGCCAAGACATCGTCGCGAAGATATTCCAAATCTTCTTCATGCAGGAACTCTGGCTTTGAACGACCCCTGTGGTGACGGCGATCTGGAAGTATCTCAACGGCTGGCGGCGGTGGTGGTGGCCCTGGCGCACGGGGCATTCGATGGCCATGGCCGTGAGCGTAGCGTAGGTCCCGATCGATCAGTACTGGCTCGCCTTTTATTCGGCTAGGATACATTTCCTCCGTGTCGTCTATGACATCGTCGTATTCAACTAGACGGCTTCGACGGGGCATTTTAGAATGCAGAGGGCGACGAGATTTTGTGTCAAGAGCAAATTGGATCTAGAAATGCGGAGAGTGCTTCGTCGGCGCCTCAAGACGCACCGTGATGAGGCTGTGGGGCGGTTCTCTTGATGGCTGTCACGATCCCGCGTGATAAAACCCCACGGTAAGAGAGCGACAATTGGCGGAAGGATTGTGGTCACTGTTGCTAGATCAGACGTGCTTCTAGGCAGCAAAGTGGGAAATCGTGATCAGTGCATTGCCGTGGAGAGAAGGGGTCGTGACAGGTGGATGTGGGTGTGGATGGATGGGCTGGTGAGCTGTTCTGACCCCGCGGCTGTGCCAGCTGATGTCACACCGCAGCAGTTTGCCTGCTGAGCCCTCCATTTGTACCTACAGCAAAGCCTACAGCCTCTGCATAAAGAATCTGAAAGATGCGCCGACATGCAGCCTTGTGGCCAATGGTGTGCTTGGATTCAGCAAAGATATCGGGTGGAAACTGTGGTTGGAGGATTGCGCTGCGATCCAGATTAATTTCCACGGGTTCCTTTGCCCGGTTTGCCCCTCTAGCCAGGGACCAGGGCCATCCACTGCAGACCTAATCTAAGATCACTGACGACATACCCAGTACGCTGGTATGTCTGTCCTAGGAAGCATCGGCTCAACGTTTCGAAGCAATTCGGCCGCCGAAGAGTAGGCAGCGCACGTTTGATCTGCCAGTTGGACGGTTCGCTCGTGCCAGGCAGGGGTATCCCTGTGCTCCGGGTCTACCCACGCTACGTCGATACTAGAGTCCGGCGCCAGTAGTTGCTCGGTGGTCCGGTTGAGGAGCAATGAAGCTGCCGGGATATAGAGCGTCATCATGCTCGTGAGAAAGGATTTAACTTAGCCAGCGGAGTCTGTTGTCGTGAAACGGAGAGCAACAGCCCCTGATTTCCCACAAGGACTTCCCACTGATTCATTCTGGATTCAGGTGGCCAATGGCCTTAATCGTGGTCCGTTGTATAGCTAAGACTCGGAGGTCGGTGATATCCAAAATGAGTCGGTATAATGAAAAAGAAACTCCAAGGACTGAGCTGGCATAGTCCGCTGCATCTATCAACGCCTGGGAGTTAAGGATGATCTCACTTCGGGAGAGGAATCGTGAGTCGATGTGGAACTCTGGCGCAAACGGCCTTCGGATTGAGAGCATAAAGGGCCTGGTATATCACGTTTTCTGTGGCAAGACGGTCGAACAGTCTTGCCATCCAAGAGGTGAGCTTTCCTTGACCCATTCAGTCAATCAAGTGAGCTGCATCACTCTGGGTTATTTCCAACTCGTATGGCGGCAATCGCCCACATCCATCCATGAAAGTAGAAACATTGAGCTGATTTGACGGCGGGAGATCCTTGGCCGGTATTAACCACTCCTGGTTTAGGTATGGAATCGCTCAATATCAGGCTTGGTCTCCCATAAAGCCTGTGCCATGCTCGAAGGTACCAAGAGGGTATGTTCAATGTTTGTCTTAGATCCTCAAATACTTGAGATGAACATGCTTTAGTAGCCTTCCTCGTCTGCTCGAGGATCATGACCCTGCTCTATATCCCATCTACTTCCGTGATACTTTCCCCTCCACGCGCGGCAATGATGAGGAGGTTGCCGGAAGTTGACTACGCATTGGCTCTGAATAGTACCCTGTCCCATCTAATTCAACGATCAAGGTAATCTATCGCAAATGCGTGAGGTTGGTTGGCCCTCTCGCAATTACCAATGATTTGCCGGTACTAGCCGAGGCCTTCTCTGTCAGAAGTCGCAGGCTAGATAGAGGTTCGCAATTAGACGCTTTTGGCGAAGGGCCTCTTATATTTTAGGTTCTAGTTCCGGGGTTTACCTAACATTGTCTTATCGACTTTGGATGTTCCATTGGGAGTTTGTGATAAGCGTTTGGAGAAGATACGCACTTCCATCCTTGCCGTTCCTCTATCTCCAAGACGCAACCGATATGCATAGCCATTGAGGCCAGCGTCATTAGATATATCCCTTGGGGTCTGGCCTCGAACTTCGCTCTGCTGCCTCGGCGTAACTCATCCGTGGCTGGCCCTCCTGCAACACTCGGGCTACTTCAGTCCTAGTTACTGTCAAGCGGCCGGCATCGCATCAGCCGCCCTATACTCTGTTCTCGTGCCCATATCTGACGATAGAGATCTGACCGTGGCCGATCCTAATTCCGGAACTGGGCCAAAGTCTGATTAACAATTTTCTGTATCATAATATTTCACCCATGAGCGAGGCACATATGTCGGAATATATGCCCTCTTCCTATTCGGCAGCAACTTTCTTGCTCCTGTCATCGCGGGCTTCATCAACGACGGCCAGGAATGGGAATGGGTGTTTGTATGTCGTTCAACCCCCATTGAGGTCCAGCATCAGCATCCGCATCAGCATCATACTGACCTGCTTAACAGCACTGGTGCGCTATTCTCTGCGGTGTCGAGTTGATGCTCCTTCTATTCTTCATGGAAAGAACAAACTTCCACCAGGGTGTCACTACTTCAGCCACTCCTCGCAATTCTAGCAACAATGCATCCACTGCGTCATCATTCACGGGCCCGTACCTAGCCACGGGTGTGGAGGAGGGACTCAGCCACTATTTAGCTAACGGAGAGATGGCAACTTTTTCGAAGAAAGCGTCTCATGCTTGATTGGTGTGGTCATCGGGTATATAATTGCCCTAATTTCTGCATTGCTAAACGCTGCTAACATTTTCATGTCTATATAGCTCAATCTAGCAGGCAAAGTCGGTGATAGGTTCATCCTCTACCAAGCCCGCCGAAACAACGGGATCGTGGAGCCCGGGCAGCGTTTCTAGCTCTACGCTGCCCTGCTCATCGTGTTGTCCGGGGCACTGCTGCTGTGGGGCGTGGGCGTCGCGCACGAGGTCCACTGGTTCGGTCCAGTATTCGCCATAGGTGCCCTAGCTGCGTCGATGACAGTCGGATGCGGATTGCGCATTAGTTACTGCATTGACTGCTATAAGGTCCTCGGCGCAAATGCCATCGTCATCGTCATCCTGATTAGGAGTACAGTGAGTTTCGCAGTGAGCTATGGGTATGTCTGCCACTTTGTACTCTTTCGCTTACCTTTTTTCGGAAGCTTGGAAGTCACTACTGGCTATAGCCTTTCCCTTCTTCCCTTTAGGATCACACCTTGGGTTGATGACTTGGGCTATCGGAACGCTTTCCTCATAGCGGCCTTCGCTGGGTTTGCTCAGACAGCAGTATTCTTCTTCTTCGTGAAACGAGGACGAGAGTTGCGCAAAGCGAGTGTTCCGCGGTATTTGAAATATGGTCAACAGGTCAAAGATGCCGGGTTGCTGCATTAGCATCTTTTTACGGCGGGTTTGGCGTGAATTAGACAGGTAATAATCATAGAGTAGAAAGCTCAAATCCACGGGGACCAGATAGAATGAGGCAATCGCTTCTAACATTGGGCTATAGTCCATGCTTTCATCCAAATGTAAGCCGAGTTTGGCCCTTCTCGGACTTCCCTCCTCTCCCGCCACGTGAGGATTTTCGGGGAGTTGGCGCCGCTCGATTCGTCAACTGCGCTGTCTGAGAACTTCTGGCTGCTTGTCTTTCCTGGATCTCGAGATCCTTCGCAAAGTGCCAATCGTTATGTTCCTCTTCTTCATCGACTGGAATCCCCTTTCCGCATCGAGGGCAATTGATGGTGTTTGGAGGTGCTTCCTCTGCTGGAGGTGCGGGCGAACCGTTATCAAGTAGTTGTCCATCGCTAGAATCGGCCTCCACCATGTCAGCAGATATGCCCTGTTCGGAGCTCGCCTCAGTCGGCATGGTAAAGAATCGTCTCAAGCCGCTATCTTCAACTTTTCTCCGCTTCTCAATCGGCGTATATTCTGCCGCCAACTCGTCCATCGCATGGGTCCTACTCGAGGACGAAGACGCCATATTTTTCGCCTGTTTGCCACGTAGCAGGAAGCCATCGATCGCCCTGTTTTGCGACACCCCTTCCTCAAAACCGCCCACACTCAACGAGATATTCGCGCACGGCCACGCTGCCCCATCTGCAGCAATCTGTCTGAGTAGTGTCTTGCCAAGCTCGAAGAGAAGGTCTTCATCAATAGTAGCCGACCCAGGGATTGGCAGTTGTCGGGATTTGACCTGCGCACCTTGTCTGTGGTGTAGTGCAGCGGTCTTAGGTCGGCGCTTGTGCTCGAGGACTCCTTCCTCCACCAGGCGCCCATAGATGTCAGCCGCGAAGATACGGAGCCATTTATCTGCTTGGTCGAGCGTATCTATACTGGGTCTGAACGATTTCGCAGAGAGCATGGACTTGATTTGCGTTCTGGGATTGACTTCGCTTTTGTCTTCGCCGCGGATAATTCCGTAGAGCCAAATCGCCGTGTCGTCGTTTAATTTGGCGCGGAATTGCTCGAGTGAGACTTTCAAGAGATCACTGACTTGCTCTGTTCCAAACAGTGCAGTGATCTGGTCGCCTAATTTGCCACCGAGCATCCGGATCTTGGTGAACTTGAAGCCGCCGAGAAAGTTCTGGATCGCGCGGTTGCGAACGATTGTTTGCTTGTTGGGTTTGTTTGTTGCGCTGCCTAGCTTCGCCATCATCTTGTTCTTCGCGATGCCGGCGGAGCAGGTGTAGCTGAGGGCATCCCAAACGGCTGCCCTGACGGAACGAACGATTTCAGCACCGATGAGCATGGCAATATCATCCCAGTCGGGGTTGTCGACCTCGGTCTCGTTTTCGTCCAGGTCAACCAGACAGTCCTCCGTCTTCCATTCCAGCGCAGTGGTTGGCGGGCAGGGTAACGAAGCAACTTTATCATCGCCGTGCGGCTTCTCCCGTAGCTCCGGGTACCGCTGGAGCAGGACACCATATACTAGGGTCGAAAGGTCAATGAAGACCTCGTCAACACTCGCCTTCTCAACGAACGCCTCCTGTATCTTAGCCTCCAGTCCCAGTTTTGACAGATCCGCGCCTAAATTGGTATACCACTTGCCCAAATCTCCCTTGATCGTCCTGAGAATCTTCCTCGACTCCGCCCGGTACGGATCAAGACAGACCTTATCGGTACCGATATTCTTCCATGCGTCTTGGCGATACGCCCACTTGCCGCCTTCGCCCTCCCGGAACGTCGCGACATGCTGCAGCACGATATCCGCGCACTTGGCCTTCGCCTCCTTCGCGCTGATCATGCGTGTGATCCCGAATTCTCGCGCCGGGTAGTTGATTGCAATCAGCGAGTCCCATTGCTGCACAGCGAGGGGTGTCTCGCGCGGCGTTCCGAGCCGCACCATCTCACATTGTGCATAGAATGCATCGAGGTCGATGTGTGCGATTACACGGAGCGGTGACGCGGGACTCGCTGTTCGGAGGAGGTGAAAGTGGCGGAAGGTGTAGCGGGAGGAGGGCTGCTTCAAAGAGTCGTTGGAGAAGGGGAACGGCGGGGGTGAGGGTGAGGGTTCTGGGGAGGAGAGCGACATTTCGATGGTGGTAGCGAAGTCTCCATAGCGGAGTTGATTAGGCTGATTGACAATGAGGAGTTAGGCCGTGCCGCGTGGAAGGAGCTATATTTCATCTCATAGCTGTAGATCTTTGGATTTCGAGGTTTGCGGATCGCTTGTCGTTGCCCGCGATCCAGATGCTCGCATCGCCTAATTCGGTTAGTCACGTTTCCCTGAAGGTCATCTTCTCAAGTTCTCAGGTTGTCTTGCAGAGTACTCGAGACTTTGGTGTTCTTTTCTAGAGACCTTGCGGGTACTATATATACTCCTTGAATTGAGAGGCTAGTCTCTTCATGTAGAGTTCATGTGGTATAGCGCTCAAATATGTCTAGTGTCGAAAATATATACTTAGGCTTCGCTTAGCCGTCTGCTCTTTTGCTGAAATATCCTTGTAGTTCCGGGCATGTAAAGTAGTCATAACTACTTCTTAGACGCGATGAACGACCTTCGTATAATCAAAGACTTGTATAGCAGAGATGTTGGGCGAACGAGGGCTGTTTTCTGGTCCAAGGTGTCGTCCATTGTGTCGGGTCTTTCTGCTGGGATAGATTCTACCCAAAGTGTGAGAAGTCCGATAAAGGTCGTTCCTATCCTCCAATATGAGCTCTCTACGGAGTACGAAATAGTCTCATTACTTACGGTATACCTTCCGCCAGCCCAGAAGGGCGGCTGTGTCGGCTTGAAGGGACAGGCCATTTGGACAGGTCTTCACTGGCTCGTGCCTTACAAGGTCCACTACTGCCTACGGTTTCGCCATTACAATCCTAGTCCGAGAGTACGTTTTAACCCGAACGGCGATTTGGCTTCAAAATGCGCATCTGTTTGTTCGACATTGCCGCTCACGACCGAAGATGTTCTAAGCCTCGGGGAAGACGGAAAGTGTCTTGTTGGTCCACATGATTGCAAATAACCGTGAATATGCAGCGAAACTTACCCGGGACCGAAAAGGACACGCAAGCTGATCAAGCAGCTGAAAATTCCTGGTCGAGCCCTGGGCAGCTTTATACGTCGACTAATAGGGACAGCTCAGTCCAGCGTAGAGCAAGGCCACTTCGTCGGGTAGTGGTCAATTCCGTCAAGTCTCTCAGCCATCAGTCCAACTCCTTACCAAAGTGTTCCTTCAAGGGATTTGCATCTCGGTAGACTCTCTGCGTGTCGAAGTCGGTTAATCGTGACTGCGCCTCAAGGCAGCAGCAACAGTCGTAAAGCTCGCTGAAAGAAGGCCCATGCTGCATTTCAGGGTGAGCAAGGTGAGAAAGCTCCGATTCGGAACAGCAAAGCGTGCAAAGCACATTTGATACGATTCCCTGTGACCGACGAGTGGGCAAACATCCGACACGCAGGAGGGATGGTGAAATATGGAATGAAGGCGTTATATGTGATGTTATGCAGTAGCTGGCACCACCGTATGGCCTCAAGCCGTCGAGAAGACGCCCTCAATCAATAGTGAATGAGCCATGCGCACGGGAGCCACCTGGATTGATATCATTTGGTAGTCGAACAGTGAAACAGGTATGCCATGTTTGCGGGAAGAGCATGTGGAAATCTTGGAAGTATGGGCAACCAAGCAACGCCGATGATAATAATGCCCAAGCTGGCATGACCATCTGACCCCGGATGGATATAATATTGATATTGCGATGGGCCGGGCGGAAATAAAAATGTGGAGGGCGAGGTCATCTGCAATGTCAACCAGACGCCTAAAAACGTCGGGCTGGTCGAATCAATATACTTCCTTGACGAAGGCGTGGGCCCGTTCAAGCTCCTTGGATACTCCGCAAACGCCTTCATGGAAAGCAGCGATAGTTCGCAACACATTGAAAAACCACGAAGGTTAACATGCAGGGCCAGCGTTTAGATAAGAATCGAAATCCAATTAACGGATTCCCGGTCAGAGAACCATTGGACAACCGGCTTCCAAGATCCCAGGGGCTGAGACTGAGTCCCAAGGGCATGGACGGCCCGGACGGATTGGAGCCTTGGTTCGCGACCGCATCAAAATCTATATACGTTGGCAACTTCATTATTGGATGGCGTAGATTGGCGGAACCGAGTGTAGAAGCATCTGCAGTGCTGCACTACTACTGAAGCAGAAAAATAACACATGAGGAAAGCTCCCGTCTGACATACCATTCGTGCCCAAGCCGCCACAGCAAAACACGCATGACGGCCCAACACTCCAAGAACTCGCCCAAGTGCGTCACTGGTCGAATCGAGGACTCACTGTCACCCAGCATCAATGATGGAGGCGACAAAACCATACAGTCACTGGTGAAAAGCCTCTATAATGCATGATCGATTGGCTCTGTGCACTGCTACTACTCCGTAGAGCGTGCCTCGTCTGAGGAGATCGAAAATCCTTCCGCAAGCATCGAGGCACAGGTGACACTGTATATCACGTAATCCGATGGTAGTCAAAGAGTGGCTCAAATGACTGGGAAGGCTTGCGGCAGCTTGCCTTCAGGTGCATCCTTTGTGATTAGGTATACTGAGGCGTAAGAAGAAGCAAAGATAGGCGCCCTAATCAATTTGCTGCCGGAGACTCTACGTCGCATCCCCGGCACGAAACTCTCAACGAAGGCTGGGCAGATGCCGCTTCAGATGGGGAGAAGCCTTGCCTGTGGTACCAGTGAGGCAAGGATAGCCATCGACCTCGGAATAGGCGAGGTACCGTTGCCAGGCGCGAGAACAGCAATGTTAGGCTGTGAGCCTCGGGATACCGGCATGGAAAAAGAAGCTGTTTTCTCTGCCCGTGTCCGACTCTTTTGCTTCTCGAATACTGTTTTCATAGTCAGTTCCAGACCGAGCCTATTGTCCTCCAGCAGTCAGTTATAGTACGGATATTTCGGAGAAGTAGTTAGTAGCTTGGGTGATACTCTCCCCTTTGCTGATCATCAAGGCAGGGTCTCGTCCAATGATAAGGACCAGCAGGCGGGAAGAGACAGCATCGCAACACAGGCGCTGGAGCAAATCGTGGCCCATCAACGTCGACAGGCTCTGACGGACAAAAGCCCCTAAGCCTTATTTGTCTGGCGGTGCAGAATTCGGCGTTGTCTGAGTCTCTCTGCTGTTGCGGGTGGAGTCATCGTCTTCGTGGCACCAGAGGCCTTTGGGATGGCGGCCTGACAGCCCAATGAAACCTTGCCGGAGCACAGGCGCAAACCCACACACTCTCCCACCTTTTTCGCCCCCTCGCAGCCTCGCTCTTCTTCAGCGCTCCCTTCTTATCTCCCTGTCTCGCGTCTTTTCCTCCAAACCTTCTCATCCTCCCTTACTCCTCCTTCATTCTCGCTCAAGTCCCTGCTCTGGTTGCTATCACCGGCTCCCAGCTTGCATAATCTGTACAAAACATCGCTGGAAACGACCAACGGCCCTGAAACCTGGAATCCCCTTAACCCCTCTTATAGTCATCTTCCGCCCACCTCATCCTATCTCGTGGCCTTGTCTTCGTTGTCACCTCGACTATCTGCATCAGTCTACCGGTCTTCTGCAGCTTGCTCTCTTCTGGATACTCCCAAGGATCATCAGTCCATTGCCTGACAGACAACCGTGGACAAGAATTCATTCTCCGGGATTTCTTTCTTTTCGTTGTCGCTAGGAAAGCCATAAAACCTCATCTGGAACCCATCACCTTCACGACTCGATCCCACTGGAAACTTGTCAAATCAAATTCCGATTTGCTATAACTATCAGCCTTGAAGCTCCAGCCTCATATAATTGCTTGACATTGTTCTAGAAGAACATCCAGAAATTGATCTCGCTCGTCACCACATTTACCTGGACTTCCCGGCTTCTATTCCTTGGACTCCCTTTGGCCGTTTGGATCTTCCCGCTGTTTAAATAAATACCGGATACTCTTCCCTGGACAAGATGACTAGCCGTCAAAATGAATACTTCATCCCCGGAGATGGTATTAGCCGAGAAGTAATTCAGGCCGATATCTGCCGCTACCTTGGAAATGATGCTTTAGTAAGACCTGGAAACCACAATGTCCGTCTCCCTGATCCCTTGAATCGACCGCGTACAAGTGCCAAAGCAACTGGTTTCGATGAATTCAACCTCCCGGTTTTCGTTACTGACTTGCGAATAGGGTCGCGGAGGCTTTTTTATCCGCGCGTATCGAAACCTCACATCAGTATGCTCCTTCAGGTTTGATCTTTTGAAGAAGCAAACTAACGTAACTGTTCTTAGGAAATGATTGCTGATTTGAAAGCCGATTCCGCTCGATGGGAAGCAGACGTTAGAAGTCGCGCTGACCAGGGCTACCCACGCGGTAACTACACCCAGGACTACAGCTACTCCCAGCCTAGCCGGGCCACACCGACATACTCTACTTCCATGTCAAGTTCCATGCACCCTGAAATGCCTCATGGTCAAGGTCCTTCTCCTCCCACAACCTACGCTGCCCCCCCGCAGCAATACTCGGAGCAATATCACCAGACTGGTTACCCGGCAACTTCAAGTCCGTCATATTCAAATGCTCCTGCGTATCCTTCAAACCACTCGGGCTTTGGAGCTGGACAGCCCCCCTACCCTCCTCAACATCCTCCCTACAGTGCTCCAAACCAACCTCCCGTGACTTCTGAGATCCACCCCTCATATACCTACGCAAGCTCTGGCTATGGCTTTGAGAATGGGCGAAACAACGCCCCTCGATACCCTGGTCCTGGATATGATGCCGATTCTGATTATTCTCCTGTTACTACCGGAATGGCCTATCCTACTACCACCGCCCCTGATCCACGGATAGGAATGGAGCCCAGATACACTCCGGAGTCCACATATGATCGCAGTAGGCCGCAGCCAGCAAGAGAAAGAGAGGCTCCCCGCCGAACGCGGTGAAGGAAAATGATCCCACCTCTTCCTGTGCGCACCGGGCGTCTGCCTGATGTCAATGCCTATGCTTCTTTAATGAAAGATGCCACAAGATTAATGAATTCTACGTCATGAGATTTTTTTCCTCTGCCGCTCATACCCTGGAACCTTTACGGATCTTTTTTTTTTGCCTACAGGAATATCATGCCGGAAAAGTGTGCTTGAATCATTATTTCGGGACCGATTGCAGCCTTGGTGAAGCGAACCTTAGAATAAGAATACCGGACCCTGCTCTTTTTACCCGGACGTTGTGGGCGTCGTCGATTGTTTTCGCCGAGTGTCTCCATTGGAGTCGGCTGGCTCCGCGGGATGTGTACCTTGCTCGCTTTCATGAAAGACCACATTGGCGTTCTAATTTAAAGATCCACCTAATGTTCGTGATGCTTATGAAAGGTGGCTATATGGCTGGTTCATTGTAATGTCACGGCCGCCTGTTGTTTCTATATCTTGTCTGAATCGGCAATGCTCCGCTCTGTTTTGTTTCTCTTTGAGATGTTCTCTCAGCAGTTACTTGTCCATTTCATTCCGCACCTCTTATTGTTTTAAAGGGCGTTTTGTTGTCACGACATGTTTTGCCCGCGAGGTTGGAATACACCCGGGCTGTGTGGGCGTTGATGATATACAGTGATGTAGATACGAGCATATACGGCGTTTACTCCGTCAAACCTTTTGCGACAATGTTTCAAAGTTAATCGAAGATCTGCTTACGGGCTCATCCAGACCTGTCTTTCCTCCAACCTCCATGAGCCACATATCTTCTAAAACCAGCCTTGTTTACACTGAGCCTTCGGCTTGTCAGCCATTGCATACCTTCATGGGGCAGCCCCTCATCATTGCCTCAAGAACCGGGTTAGTGCCATCAAGGTGCCATTATCTGTCTCAACGGTGATCGTCAAGGATGAGCACGATTCTTTCAGGCTCTTCTTTCCCCCTCATATCCTTCAAATGTGAACAGTGCCTGCTTACCTGGATGAAACTCACTCAGAAGGTGGATCCTGTATCAAGCCTCTGAGTTCAACACACCACTATGTCTCTCTTCTTCTTTGTTCGATCCCACATCTAGTTTGCTCCCCTGCGCCTGCACTCCGCCACTGTTACTCTTTTGTTCTATCCCAGGGCTGATTAGTGCTGTTTCTACTGATGTCTTGGAGTTGCATCTCTGCTCTCTACAACCTCCTGCGCGCCGGGCAGATATCAACAGGGCCTACGCTCAACACATTTCGAGATGGCTCCAGGATCCTTCCCCCAGTTTACTGACGGCGATGTTAAGATAGCTGTACTTCCAGACATCTACCAACTTCAAGCCTTTGTACTCGAAGAGCGTTCGCAACTCCTGAGACACCTTCTTGAAAGAAGCCCACCAGAGGCCCAGAGCAACGGATCCCCGCGGCGTGTCAGCATGAACTTGATCGGCTCCTCTGTTCATAAGTACGGGATGCTGGAGATTCAGGTAAGTGGTCAATCACGGCAGATGATAACCCAAGGTCATCATGCTAATCAAGAACCATTCAAGGGCTACGATGACTCCCAGTGCGCGATTGACGAGACCAGCATGTGTTCCTTTCCCGTATGGCCTGAGAAAACCCGGGTCATTTGGTCCAACATTTTCAAGATCTTCTACAATATCCCTCCGATTCTTGATAGCGATGGTTACGACTCAATACTGGAGAACTGCCAAGCACTGGCGGAGCTGGCGGAAGAGCTGCACTCTTGTGAGGTCGTCTCCTCCGCTATCACAACGACCCTACTCGGCTTCGACCAACAATTCTACCGTCTCATTGCCCAGAACCCGATCTCCTGGGTCAAGCTCGCAGTTCGCATTCAATCGGCACCTATCTTCCAGGAGTCCATGGTCCATTTGCTAGGTAAATGGGAACTTCTCGAGGAAAAGGATCGCGAGTCCCTACCCAAGAGCATCCGCACGCTATGCGCCCAGAAGCTCCGCGATCTAAGCCGTATCAAGAAAGTCGTCGAGATGCGAATCACAAATCGCCTCCCCCGACCTCGCTCTGATAGCTCCCAGCATAAGTCAACAAACAATGTCCTCAGTTGGGTCGCCCTGACTTACTACCTACAATGGCTCTGCGAGTCTTTCGCCGAAGGTCGCAACCGCCACGCCCCAGACGGAGGAGCAGAATTTTATCGCGCGGTTGCAGCAGGAGGTGACGCCTACTTGACCAAGCTTGATCGCGACATTGCTCAATTTCCGGCGTCCCCAAGAGCCAGTGCCGGGAGCACCAAGGGACTGAAAGAGCTAGAGAAAGACCTCAACGAGTTGAAAAAGGGAATGAAATGCTTAGTCTCGGACTTGCTCGTCAATCAAGCAAAGTATGACCCCGAGATTCTGGGAGAGCTTCCATACTTGACCTGCTGCAGTGTCAGCGAGGAAGAAATGCCTCCGGCAGAAGCGACTTTCAATTGTAAGATAGGTTCCCAATACCAGGAAATCGGGAATAACATGGCGCTTCTTCCTTTCAACGGCAATATCCAACCGACCTTCCTCTCTGCTGGCTCTGGACAGGTTGTGGGCAACACCAACAACATGGCCTTCAATAACAATCTCGCAAACAGCTACCTGCTCAGCCCTGGACTGCAGAACAACGACGCCAGTATCTTAGGATACAACGCCTTCAACCAGCAATCCACTGATCCTACTCTAATCTGGGGGAGTGCCGCGGACCTCTCATCCCCAACTATCAACAATGGTGGCTGTCTGCCGTCAATTCCAGACATGGCCAACAACAACGACTTTTACCAAGCGCAGGCGCAGGCGCATTTCGATGGTAACACAAATTTAGCGGGTAACATGGATATGTTCCATGTCCCTCTCCTGGCCGACAACGACGGATACGTCCAGAATGGCGGTGATGAAAGCATGGCCTTTCTCTAAGCTTTACATTGCATGAAGTTAGGGAAAGGTCCGGCGTACTGAGGTCTTTTGACTTAGCGAAATATGTATGAGCCGTGATATATCATCTTAAGCGTTCTTCTCGTCGTTCTCAATGCGGGTGGCGTTATTTAGAGGATATTGAATTGTCAATATATGTATGAAGTCGATCTATAAACTGTTTCTGCTCTTGTACGACCAATACCACATATCATGATAATAAAATAGCCCTACCCGTGTGATGGAGCAGCCTCTACCGTTGCCCTTAGCATATCGTGAGAAAGGAAAGAAGGTACCGCATTTTAATATTGATCTCAGAGATCAAAAGAAGTAATAAAAGAACCTGATATTCCCCAACCCGATCTATAACTCTTTACCATGTACAGTACATTGCAGATCCGGGCTAGAGAATCGCCCAGTCGCCGGAGTAAGTCAAGACTGTATATGCCTTTGCCAGTCACTCCAAGCAGAGAGGCCCTTTGCCCCGCGGCCAGCCGTGCTTTAAACTCATCTCAGCGAAACCCTCTAGAACGGTCCGAGTGGTGTGCGTGCAAGTGCGTATGTGGTGGTTACGAAACAACCATGATCAAATTTCCCAGCTAAACAACAGCAAATATAGTGATATCAAGCCTAACACGACAAACAGCCTTCTCCGTCTTCACCCGTTACCCTGGGTGATTGCGGAATTTACTCGTCGTCGTAACCTTGCGGGATGACCCGGGGTCCTTGGGGAACTGTGGTAAGGAAATTAAATGTTAGCGCAAGAACCTCTTCAACACGCCGGTCATTCGCTCAGGCTAGAGCTCCCCACTTACTAGGATATGTGAGAGGAACAGGCTGGGGGTCAACGTCGCCGAAGAATCGTCGGATCGGGGGAAGTGAAACGAGCATGACGGGACCGGTAGCGCCGATGATGAGGGAGTAAAAGATAGCGGGCTTCTCGTGGGAGGCCCAGCGCATGTAGCGGAGGGGGGTGGACCAGAACTGGGGGGTAGACATGGTTGCGACGGTAGAAGAATTTGCGGGTATTCGGGGTTGAAAGGATGGTGCGGGGTGCGCTAACTGCCGGATATTGGTCAATTGGATAAGCCGGACGATGAGGATGCGGTTGGTACTCACAGAAAAGTAGCCCTCAGAGCTATATTGCGCGCGTTGTGTACTAGACGAGGCGGATGGAGGTTGGAAGTGACGACAAGCCGGACCGAAGTTTAGCTGCAAAGGCGGCACTGCATTGACCTGACAGTGGAGGAGTGAGGTCTTGGCGCTCGGTCCAAACACGTCGCCCATTCGAGCTGCACTTACGTAGACTATACAATTGCTCTTCTTCGACAACACCGGCTGCGTTTGTTCCATTTGTTTTCGCTGGTGCTTTATTTTCTCGGCCGCATTCCTTTATTCCGCTGTGCGGAAGACCTTTGACGACGATGCGGTGGTCTCCGTCCCTTTTGCTGTTCGGCTTCTTGGCCGCTGTCAACGCATTAAGCAGTTCGGGGAACCGATTGCTTGTAGTTTTGGAGGATGTTACAGAGAAGGGACTGTACTCGACGCTATGGGGCGATCTGGAAGGTATGATACCCGGTAAAAGAGTCAATGCGGCGTGTTTGCTAATTGGTTTGCCTGGCAGCTCGCGGATATAACCTCATCTTCGAATCGCCCAAGAGTGAACAACTTTCTCTATTCGAGCTCGGAGAGAAAGCTTACGACCATGTCCTTCTTCTCCCTCCCAAGTCAAAAGGTTGGACATACCCCCCATGCGCTCATGTCTGGATGGCCAATTGACCACATGGTACAGGTTTCGGACCTTCCCTAAGCCCTAAGAACCTTGTCGACTTCCTCAACAGCGACGGCAACATCCTCCTCGCCCTCTCCGGAAAATCGACCACACCCAGCGCTATCATCTCTCTCCTTCTCGAGTTCGACCTCCACTTGTCCACCGACCGCTCTGCCGTTGCCGTTGACCACTTCAACTACGACACCATTTCCGCTTCCGAGAAGCACGATGTCCTCCTTCTCGAGCGCCCCGGCAATGTCAGACCAGACACGAAGGCCTTCTTCTCAGGAGAGGGTGTCCTTGCTGTTCCAAATGCCAGCCCTCACACTCTCGGCGACACCTCGCTTCTTGCGCCTATTCTGCGTGCCCCCACCACGGCTTACAGCTACAACCCCAAGGAGGACGCGGGTGCGGTGGAGGACGTCTTCGCTACTGGCTCCCAACTTGCCCTGGCGTCAGCCATGCAAGCCAGAAACTCTGCCCGCTTCACTCTGCTTGGCTCCGTCGAGAGTCTCCAGGACAAGTGGTTCTCCGCTACCGTAAAGACACCCGGTGGTAAAGAGGTCGAGACCGCCAACCGCGAGTTCGCTAAGCAATTGACCGCATGGACGTTCAAGGAGACTGGTGTTCTCAAGGTTGGAAAGATCGAGCACCACCTCGCCAAGGACGACCTCACCGCAGAGGACTTAAATCCTACCATCTACCGCATCAAGAACGAGACCGTACGTCCCTTTGCTCCATTACCAGAAAGCACAATTAAGTTAACTTCTTCTAGGTCTTCTCCATCGAAGTCTCCGAATACAACTATGACGGCTACGTTCCCTTCGAAGTCCCCGCGAATGACAACCTCCAGCTCGAATTCACCATGCTTTCTCCCTTCCACCGTCTCAACCTCGCGCCCGCCGCGAAAACGCACAACAGCACTATCTTCAGCACCCAGTTCACCGTCCCCGACCAACACGGCATCTTCTCCTTCCGCGTTAACTATAAACGGCCATTCTTTACCAGCATCGAGGAGAAGCACGAAGTCACCGTTCGCCACTTCGCTCACAATGAGTACCCGCGTAGCTGGGCCATCTCCGGTGGCTGGGTGTGGATTGCTGGTCTCTGGTCTGTGATTGCAGGATTCTTGGCGTTTGTCGTTGTTTGGCTCTACTCGGAGCCGGCAACTGCGGCGAAGGCGAAGAGTAAGAAGACGCAGTAAGCTTTGCTATAAGCAATGGCAAAACTGGCGGAGATATGTACTTTTCTAGGTAAATGATATTTGTATGAACAGAAAATACCTTGCTAGCCAATTCATTCAGAAGAGTCATTTGTCTTGTAGAAGCGAGGTAGGCCGTCCATAAGGCTTAATAAATAAATATCGAAATGTTCTGCAAATATATACACATACATATAATGATACACCAAGACTTAAACTCCAGTCCATGCCGTGAGGGGAGAAATATCGTGATCAACCCCCATAAGAAACCAAACTGACAGTTCTCGAAAAGTCCTGCCGTGTCACCCACTTCCCTCACCACCTCAATGCCAATCACATTCCTGGACCATCTCATTTACAGACCCCTCGTCTTCTCGGGATCCATCTGCACCTCGTCGCCACTAAGCTCCTTGACCGTCGTGTACGCCGGTTTGCCCGCATAAAGCTGCCCACCCTCACTATCAGTCTTGCTACCAGACATGTTCAGCGGTGCATTTCCGCGGAATCGTTTGCGCATGTCTATGAGGCCACGCCTGCCCAAAATATGCATCTGTCAGTTATCGCCAGTAAACGAGGCAGAGCCGCGGAGAATGGGCCGGAGGAATACGCACTTGCACTCGCCGAAGCCTTTCCGCAGCTGCTGGCATTTCAAGGGCAGTTCGTTGGCGAGCGGCTCACTAAGGCATTCGCGCGCTGTGTGGCGCTGTACCATTACACAGTCGGATTGTTGAAGACATTGGGCTAGGGCGTCGCCTGTGAGTTGTAACGTCTGTTAGTTGAGGTGCTGCTTCGTATTTAGAGTACGGTATGATGGTATGATCGCGGAGGCCCGCTGGCTCGACTGCCCCGGTATATAGCGGTGAAATACAGACGAAAATCAACTTGTCGAGCAAAACTTACGGAGAGCGGCGCATGAGTTGGGCATTCTGTCCCTGATGGCCAATGCCCTGGCGACTGAAATGGTGATTGAGTGATTCGTCGGGGCTGGCCTAGACACCTGACTCCGCGGGCCAAAAATATGGATGATCCCCGGATTAAGTAAGCGCCATCACATGGGAATCCAACCGGCTGGCTTTCAAGGTCCATGACGTCGCGGTGAGGGCTCGAGCTCCTGGGGGTTTGCGGAGATTATAACTCCCAACCTTTTGCATACTTGTGCAATGGAGGTTTGAACAAACTATGCATTAGAAAGACTAGCTGTCTTTCACACTGCCAATCCTACATGGCACGCGTACCCTTCATTGGGCGGCTTTTCTGGTTCGAATACCTGACCCTGTTGGGATCCTTGATCCTAGTACTGCTGGAATGGATTATCCACATCATTACCTTCTGTCTTCGTATGTTGCAGCAGATATGTTACTCTGGCCAGTCGCTAACGAGACCTAGCCGAGCCGATCATCAACTTTTTCTACGAGCGTTCGAAGACAATCTTCAACTTGGTTATAGCCCCTGAGAGACCAGAGAAGCAGGGGAGAGAGAAGCGGCGAGCTAATGCTGTTGCGCACGCCTCTGATTTTGCGGAAATATGCTCCATCTTTGGATATGAGGCGGAGGAGCACATCGTCCAGACCAAAGACGGATATTTGCTTGGTCTCCATCGATTGGCCAACCGCAAGGGTGAGGAGTCTCAAACAGTGAACCAGGGCGAAAGGAGCGTTAGGAAGAAGGTCGTGTATCTTCACCATGGCTTGATGATGTGCAGCGAGGTCTGGGTATGCCTGACAGATGAGGAACGCTGTCTTCCTTTTCAGTTGGTGGAACGAGGGTACGACGTCTGGTTGGGAAACAACCGGGGGAATAAGTATTCCAAGAAGTCAACCAGATCATCTCCCCTGTCGACAGAGTTCTGGGACTTTTCCATCGACCAGTTTGCTTTCCACGATATTCCCGACAGTATCAATTACATCCTTGAGTTGACAGGCCAGCCCTCTCTGTCCTATATCGGATTTTCACAGGGAACGGCGCAAGCCTTCGCAACTCTCTCAATTCACCCCCAGTTGAATCAGAAGATTGATGTTTTTGTGGCCCTTGCACCAGCAATGTCGCCCGCTCGTATATCAAATCCGGTCGTCGATTCCCTGATGAAAGCCTCGCCGAACTTCCTGTTCTTACTCTTTGGTCGACGCAGCATTCTCAGTTCAACTACAATGTGGCAGACCATTCTTTACCCCCCAATATTTATGCGCATCATTGACACGTCGCTTTCCTTCCTTTTCGGTTGGAGGTGCAAGAACATCAGCCGTGACCAGAAGATGGCAGGCTATCTCCATCTTTTCTCATTCACTAGTACCAAGTCCGTGGTACACTGGTTCCAGATTATCCGCAACAGGAACTTTCAGTTTTATGATGACGAAATATATGCGCCATTCAGCATCGCGGCGAGCGAACGATTTTATAAACCGGTCAAGTATCCGACGAAGAATATCAAGACCCCCATTGTCTTGCTGTACGGCGGCAGCGACAGTCTTGTCGATATTGACGTGATGCAAAAAGAGCTTCCGCGCGGGACCACGGCCAGGATCATACCCAAATACGAGCACTTGGACTTTCTCTGGGCCAGCGATGTGTCTGAATTGGTTTTCGGCCATGTGTTCGAAGCTTTGGATCGGTACAGCTCTGCCAAGGGGCTTCAGGATGGGGAGATACAAGGGCAGGTCAATGGAACCTGACGACGTGTTGCGACCTGACTCCTGATCCCGAACTGCAGACGCAAGGGGCTCACTATGTTCTGCGAGATGACAGTGGAGTCGGAGCGAGAGCGATGCTGAGTTGCTAATTCCATATTTGTTGTATATAGATCCCGGGAGTTCAGTTGTGCAACCCATTGTGCTCATGCTTAATGTGACGCCCCATTCCCAGCACAGGCAATCAACATAGATTATCGGCCGTTTGCTCGTGGTACCTCACTCAAGGAAAGCATTGCTGTCACCTGCAGCTTTCCGGGCTCGTAGACTCTCCGAAAATCCGACGAAACGGAGCAGTTCTTATCTCGCAAGGTACTTCTGTAGGCGTAGATGTAGCAAATCTGGATGTGACGAGTGAAGAGGGAAGCACATACCTATCGGAACGGTCCGCATGGCCCGTGCGGTCCCGATAGTGGATGGTGATGCCTAAGTGATGAAAGTCTAGATACGCAAAGAGTCAATATTAATGCATGTTGTTAATGTTTGCAAGTCTCTTCTTGCCGGGGTTTGCTTGCCTGACCCGCGGCAGCGATGAGTTGGCGGTTCCTGGACAGGGCCGACGATCATGTCTGCATTGTCAGAAAATGGGTATGGTTGCCGATCACTGGTGACAGATCACGAAAGATGGATAGAACGAATCTGTTCCATCCTCTAATGAAGATGACATGAGACGGCAGTCAAGACTTGAGAAAAATGAGGCGCCAGGCGGCCCAACAAGCCAGGCAGGCAGGTCACAGTAGGTACTCTAGGTAATGGTTGCATCCTTCCCAATCGGCGTGGAAGAGTAATACTATTCAATCAGTCTGGCAGCGATGAGTCTGGCAGCAATGATGTCTTCTGCTTGTTTGCTTGACAGACAAGCAGAAGAAAAGAAGAGGGAGTGCTACAGTACGTTTGAAATGACCTGGCATATTTATTGACCGTAATCGTGGAAGCTGGATGTCTCTCACAGCCATCATCATCCACCCCGCTCTCTCCCCCTCGCAGCCGGTTCCTCTTCCTCTTCGTCTCTTCTTCTCTATATCCCCAATAGTTGTCATACTCTACACCTCGGAACGAGTATCCCGTCCAGGATCGTCTCAACACCCACTCTTATAAAGTTTCGTTCCAAATCACTCAGCTCGATCTTCACCGCCATCCACAGGATTATTCGGCCGAAGGATATATTCGTTACGAGTTTACGAGGCTACGCGCATAAAAAGACTCGGAGACAAAGGCAGGAGCAAAAAAGCAAATACAAAGCAAACCAGGAACAGCGTTACAGGTATTGCATCATCTTGCTAGATCCTGCAGGCTTGAGGTCAGCTTCCGCAGCTTCTTGTCCGTGCTCCGCCAGCCAGAACCCGAATTTTTAAACCACAACCCTTTGCTCGCCCTCCCCACAGCTTCTGCTAACTGACCGCGACTAAACTGCACTCGGCCTGGCCCTCTTGCTCGCCCCACCGGCACTCAGTCTCGCTCTCGACATCGAACCGCTCCGTTCGTTCGGTCCGCTGCGTTTTGTTCTCGAACTTCTTGCGCACACTCTCGCTTCTTCAATCCCTTCCTTCCACCTGTCTCGCTCCTTCTCCCGCTTCAAGCGTTCCTACTCCTCTGGGACATCCAATTGGGCGTCATTTCATTGATATCGAGACCGATGTAACGGATCGCGTGTCGTTACCCTTGCTCCAAGCTCACCCCGCTCTTTTACCCCCGACGGACTAAGTCCACAACTCGATCCGCCAGGAGGCCCGTTCATTGCTCGAGCACCGCGCATTGTACCAGATCTACGAAACCGCATCTTCACCAAGTTGCAAGAGGCATCGCGGAGTCTCCCTCGCCCACCCTGGAACCAGCATACCCCAACGCGGGCACGGACGGAATTCTTGTTTGACACAATCTTTGCCATTGGAGTAGTCATTTCCAATCGAGAGATCTGGGTTTGATCGCTGGTGTCCCTGTTAATTGTCTCGATGCGGCCGCAGTAAGTTTGGCCCTGCCGGGGGAGCTTTCTTTGCGTCACGTATGAATGCATGGCAAATGCTAATACAGTTTTGTGTTACCGGCAGACGAGAATATCACATTGTTGTGCTAGGCGCTGGTAGGCTGGCCTCATCTGCGAAAACTCCCAGAGAACAAGATACCCAAGGATTGACACTGATTCTGACTGTCTGCGATATAGGAGGAGTCGGTAAAAGCTGTCTAACTGCCCAGTTCTGTCAGAATGTGTGGATTGAGAGTTATGACCCGACCATTGAGGATTCCTATCGCAAACATATCGAAGTAGACGGTCGACAATGTATATTAGAGATGTATGTAACGTGACTTACTATGCAGTAACTGGGAAGATGCGATTGTGGCTAACATTTGATGCCAACAGTCTGGATACAGCAGGGACAGAACAATTCAGTAAGTTCATCTCGTCCATTGTCATTGTGCTTCTTTCGATTAACAACTTTTAGCTGCCATGAGGTAACTAGTCACTGTACTCCTTGTCGCTTGAGAAACCTCCGTCACTGTTTGGTTGTATTAAAACATGCTGATCTGAGGTTGATTTTCCTTCCGCAGAGAGCTATATATGAAGCAAGGTCAAGGTTTCTTGCTTGTATTCTCTATTACGAGCATGTCTTCTCTAAACGAATTAGCTGAATTACGGGAGCAAATCATCCGCATCAAGGATGACGAGAACGTCCCCATTGTCATCGTGGGGAACAAATCGGACTTAGAGGAAGACCGCGCAGTACCTCGCGCTCGCGCATTCTCTCTTTCCCAGACCTGGGGCAGCGCTCCATATTACGAGACTTCGGCTCGTCGACGAGCCAACGTCAACGAGGTTTTTATTGACCTATGTCGGCAAATCATCCGGAAAGACGCACAGGCCAGCTCAGAGGATTATGACCTGGCGCCGCGCAAGCGCGAGAATACAAGCCGGCAGGAGAGAAAGCGAGGAAAACGTCGCGAGCCCAAACGAAAGGGGCCATGCGTGATTCTATAGAGAACAGACTGCTTCAAGAGCACAGGTGCATCCCTGCCCTCTGCATCTCTCGCGTTATACGACTACTAGACGCACCATTCTCCACATCCTTTCAATGAAATCCTAACGACCTACACATATCGACAACCTCGAAGACATGATACCACCCATACATCTTTCTACCGTGTTACATCATACGCCGTCAACGTCATCTTACGATAGATCTCTGTTCATTGATACATCCCATGATTTATAACATACTTGTCATTTATATGCGGCCTCCATTACATTTTGTTTCAGGAATGGAAAAGTTTAAACTCATTTACTCCTTTTCGCCCCTCCCCTTCATAACAACTCAAACCCGCCCTCGCGGCTAGCAGGCAGGAACGACATGAGCGCACTCAATTACTTCTTCTGTGTGTACGGCCATGGTCCCCTAATGTCTATAGGTACCCTTATCGCAATGCACTTCGCTCGGTCAAACCGGCCTCCGGGTAACCATATGCTTGGAATACTCCCCCCGTGATCGTGACTAAATGAAGTCTATGAATAGACGACAGGTCCGGATGTTTATCCCTTACTTTGTGAAATTAGTTAACAGCATTTTGCAGACTGCGATACGCCCGGAGTATCTTCCGACGACCGGGCCAGTGTCAGAATTGTGTCTATGAATAGAAAAAAGCTATGAACCTTTCTTCCATGCGGTGCGATATTTTGGATGGAGAAACCATGATCTCCAATGGCAAGCAACAGGATGTTTGCAAGGGAGAAGCCAGCCACGCAGATTACCTGCATCTCCGAATCAAAGACCGATACGGTTACCTGATGACGGTTTGAATGCCATCGCTGGTTCAAACCTTTCTACAGTCGCGTCTGGCTCGGCGTATTCCTGGGTTGCGCAGCAAAAGGACGGTGCGTACGAACAGAAGATACATAACTGTCCTTCTGACTCATGACTATCTTTTCAGAGCACCTAGGTAACTTTAAACAGTCGAGTCGACGGAGCTCTACGCCGTGAGGCAGCAAGCCGCAAGTCGAATCCGAGAAAGGATGCATATCCCCGTCAGGCGCCACTCCCGCTTTGCTTTTTCCTCTCCTGCATCTCTCCAGTGCCCCATCCTCCTGTTGCCCAAGACCAAAGCATTTTGAGCAATTCAACATCAACACAATCGAAAAAACGCGACAATCAACAGTCACCATGTTCTCCAAACTTGGCAAGACTGCCATCATCGCCCTCAACCTCTTCGCACCCGTCATTTCGAAGACAGTGCCACCCTCCTCCTTTGCAGCGTCAAAGGCCATCGACGTTGCCGCCATCTCTTCTGCGTCCGAAAAAGTCAACCAGGTCCCAGATCACGCAACTTATCCCTTGTCGATCAAGGATCACAAGGATAAGTCAACCATCCACAGTGACTGGGCCTCGTTCGCAGAAGGATCCGCATTTGTTTTCAAAGCCGACATGGACACCGACTGTGACGGCCTTGACTACAAGTGTGATGGCAACGCCGATGGTCAACCCTTAACCAACTGGGGTGCGCTATCCGCCTTTCAAGTCCCTTTTATCGTCATCCCTCAAAAGTTTATGGAAGCCAACCCGAAGGCTATCCCCGGCAATAACGTCGCAGCAGTCATCTGCAACAACAAAATGTTCTACGCCATCCTCGGAGATACCAACGGCAACAACCCCCAAGTGACCGGCGAGGCCTCTTGGCTTCTCGCTCGATCATGCTTCCCCGAATCCAACCTCTCCGGTAGCAAAGGTCACGACGAAATCGACGTGACCTATATCCTCTTCACCGGACCCGATGCCGTACTTCCGCCCACGGCCATCGACGAACACTACATCACCGACTTCGCCAAACTTCGATCCATGGGCAACCACCTTACAGCATCCCTTATGACGAACTTGGGCATTAAACCGCTCAACAGCACCGGCTCACCCCCACCAAAGAACGACAATGACGACATTCCCATACTGCCAGACGTCCCCCCAGACAATATCGACAACCCGTCCAACAACGACGATAACAACAACGACAATAACAATAACTCCGACTCAGGCATCAACGATGACGTCGACTCTTCTGCCCCCAAGGGCACAACCCCCCAAACCCTAGCACTGTTTACCGCAGTGCTAACCCTGCTTATTTTACTCTGACTTGATCTGGATTAACCAGCCTCGTCACAACATCTGTTGACATCTAATTTGTAACAAAAATCTGTTTTTTTCTTTATCGTTTTGATTTGTAGCCTTGTCCAGCGAGGTTTGCCTTTTTCCTTCCGGGACCTGGTTTTCCCCTTTGTACTTTGTATGAGGTTTTCCAGGCGGTTTTGGTTTTTTACTGGCTCCTAAACCTGGACAAGTGCATCTTCATAATCTTTGTTTATTTTTTTATTTTTTTTTTTTTGTTATATATTTTTTTTTTGTGAAGCTTCAATGCTATCTATCCAATGACTTATGTACTTCTAAAATCTTTTCATTGTCTTGGATATATATGAAACCAAAAAAAAAATTGTTTCGTTCACAATATTGTCTTCTCTTTGTAGTCTTTCCTTGTATTCTGTAGTCTTCCTTCGTAGCCTTCCCTCCTATACACCCTCAAGCCTGCGTGTAAGGAAGATCCACCTGTTTTATTAGCTACTATGTACCAGTCACGAACATGGTCTATAGAGTTTGCCGTATTAATGATATCCGAACAGTGCGTGTACACCGTGGGAGTGCAAATACTTGACCATGGTCCCTTGGTCTAGTAGCGAATCTTTGTTGAGGCCTACGAGAGCAACTGCAGAATTTCCCGAGGGAATTTTCTTAGCTCTACCGGCTCTATAGCACCTAGTTCTCTTCCCAGGGTTTTTCATTAGCTATTTTGGCTTTGATGGCGCGCTCCTCCTGACAAGCAGGTATAGTTGGGTTCTTGTGAGGATCTTGATCATAGCTGCTGCGACACGCGTATACACTTTTTAGTCTTATGCGTAGTTCAATGCTTCCTCTACGTTTCTAGTCAGCCTACGTAGAGTTTTATGAGCAGCCTTGGTATGATTATATTCATTAGAGCTGCAGATGGGTTAGACCCGCACCTGACGCAAGTCCCTGAATATGAAAACAGAATTATAGCGCAAAATTGACTACATCCGGAAAACGCCGAATCTCGTCTGTACATCTTTATCACTCTTACCTCCCAACGCAGTGGCCAAACTCAACCCCAGAACATGCCGCGTGTGAGAAGGGGGGATCACACCGTCGTCCCAAAGCCGAGCGGAGGAGAAGGTCGCCTCAGATTCGCGGTCAATACGGGCTTTGAGCTCGGGGTCTGCGGTCTTCCCTACGGCTTCCATCACAGAGGACAGTTGCTCAGAGCCCATGACGCCAATTTTGGCATTGGGCCACATGAAAAGGAGACGGGGAGAGTAGGCGCGACCACTTGTGGGTTGTCAGTTGCATTCCTTGTGTGGTTTCGAAGCAAAGAGAGAATAGAGGAAGGAGAAGGGTGAAATAAGGAGCACGTACCACATGCCATAGTTTCCAGCGCCAGCACTAGACCCAAACACGACAGTAAACTTAGGTACATCGGCACAAGCCACAGCGGTTACCAGCTTGGCGCCGTTCTTTGCAATGCCGCCTTTTTCGGCGTCAGCGCCAACCATGAAGCCCGAAATGTTCTGAAGGAAAACGAGCGGAATGTTTCTTTGGGCACAGAGTTCAATGAAGTGTGCTCCCTTAAGAGAGGACTCAGAGAACAAGATGCCGTTGTTGGCAACAATGCCAACCTGATGCCCGTGGATGCGGGCAAAGCCAGTGACCAGGGTCGTACCGTAGTCGCGCTTGAACTCTGCAAATTCGCTGCCGTCGACGATACGGGCAATGACTTCGTGTACGGGGATTTGCCGGCGGAGGTTCGTACCTACAATTCCGTTGAGTTCGGCTGGATCGTAGAGCGGTTCTTTGACACCTTTGTTGCCCTCTTTGGCAGCGAGCTCGTTATTCATGGGGTAATTCAAGTTGGAAATGGAGCGGCGTGCGAGAATAATGGCATGGGCGTCATCAACAGCTAGGTAGTCAGTTACGCCGGAGATCGTGCTGTGAAGTTGACCACCTCCAAGGTCTTCAGCTGAAACTACCTCGCCAGTGGCGGCTTTGACGAGGGGAGGCCCGGCTAAGAAAATAGTACCTTGATTCGCGACGATAATGGTCTCATCGCTCATAGCAGGTACATAGGCACCTCCAGCAGTACATGGACCCATAACGACCGAGATCTGAGGAATACCCTGCGAGCTCATCCGGGCTTGGTTGAAAAAGATGCGGCCAAAGTGCTCCTTGTCCGGGAAGACATCGGCTTGATGCGGGAGATTTGCACCTCCAGAGTCCACCAGATAGATGCAAGGCAGCTTGTTCTCCTGAGCAATTGCTTGAGCACGAAGGTGCTTTTTCACTGTGACGGGGTAGTAAGTGCCTCCCTTGACCGTGCTGTCGTTCGCCACTATCATGCAAGTTACACCCTCCACCGTTCCAATTCCAGTAATAATACCACCTGCGGGCACATCTTCTCCGGGATATACTCCATGGCCTGCTAGCTGAGATAGCTCGAGGAAGGAGGTGCCAGGGTCGATGAGAGCTGTGACGCGGTCACGAGGAAGCATCTTCCCACGAGCGACATGTTTATCCTTCGCTTTTTGCGGGCCACCTTGCGATATTGTACCGTGAAGCGTGCTCATTTGGTCTAGTACTCCTTGCATCTGCCGTGCGTTCTCTTTGAAGTCCGGCGACGATGTATCGACCGCTGTGGGGAGGACGGAAATAGCCGAGGCATGATGCGGATGAGTATAGCTGGCAATCGATCGAGATGAAGTAATAGAAGTTAATTGCATGGAAAAGGTCGTCTTTGCTCCTGAGAAAGCTAGCCGCCGAGGTGCTGTTCGGGCAGCATTGGCTATCGAGAGGTTCCAACTCCTTCGCAGGAGTGGAGCGTAGGCACTCATTGCGGGGAAAGAGCGGATGCAAGAAGGGGTTTGGTTAGAGCATGACCTCTTGACGATCGCACAAGACGGAGTTTTCTCGACAATGGAAAACGGAATATAGTACGTGTGTTAAGAGGATGCCGTAGAGGTCTATAATGCTGATGAGGGAGGACTAAATGAAGTAGCAAAGGCATGGCCGCGTAGATGCGGAGATCGGCTAAACGCGGGGGTAACCCCAACCTCTCCACCTTTACTTCTTACTCTACGGGCAAGCACTCTTCAGTTTCCAAGTATCCGTCTTCAGGCATTGAATGTCACTCTGGACACATTTGCTCCATACTGTACAAGTCTCGCGATCATGGTCACCAAATGCCTGCCTCTTCTATTGCGCTCCCTTCCATCTAGGTCGCCTACGAGATTCACCAAACCCTTCCTTCCCGCCGTACGAACCCTGGCCACAACAACCAAACACCCTAAGGGGTTTATGCCTCCGACTGAAAATGACTTGTTAGAGTTACGAGAAAGCGTTCAGGAATTTACCAGTAAGTCCAAACGCCGGAATCAACAGAGCTCCAACCGTTCCAAGTTCTTAACCGAAATAGGGCGTGAAATACCCGAGGAAGTCGCCGCACAAACCGATGCTCAGAATGAGTTCCCTGCTGATATGTGGCGGAAGCTGGGCAATGCTGGGTAACTACTCTATGGAGACATTCGTTTCGCTTGTCTAATGTCCGTCAAGATTTCTCGGGGTCACAGTGGACGAAGAATACGGGGGGCTTGCGATGGGCTATCAGGCCCACTGCGTCGTTATGGAGGAGATTAGCCGTGCTTCAGGTATGCGACTGTTTCTGATACTTATCTGGCCCTTCTAATATCTGCCTTGTTGAATAGGTAGTATTGCCCTATCATACGCAGCACACTCACAGCTCTGCGTGAACCAACTTTCCCTAAACGGCAACTCGGAGCAGAAAGCAAGCTTCCTTCCCGGTCTTCTGTCTGGCGAGAAGATTGGTGCATTAGCTATGTCAGAACACTCGGCTGGTTCCGATGTTGTGAGCATGAAAACAACTGCGAAACAAGTGGACGGTGGTTGGGTGCTGAACGGTACCAAGATGTGGATTACAAACGTAAGTGCGTCCGAATGACGTTCCATGGCATGAAGCTCAATTTATCAGGGTCCCGATGCAGACTACATCGTCGTATACGCTAAGACCGAGCCCGGAAAAGGGTCCAAGGGTATCACTGCATTCGTTGTAGAGAAGACATTCAAGGGCTTCTCATGCGCTCGTAAACTCGACAAACTAGGAATGCGTGGTTCAAATACTGGAGAGCTTATCTTTGAGGATGTATTCGTTCCTAAGGAAAACGTGTTAGGCGAAATAAATCGGGGTGTCAAAGTCCTCATGGAGGGTCTGGACTTGGAGCGCCTTGTTCTCAGTGCTGGTCCACTAGGGTGGGTTTACTACGCTCTTACCTACGAGGCCTGGTACGCAATAAAGCCATGCTAACAATGGACTACAGAATCATGCAAGCCGCCCTCGATCTCGTTCTCCCATACACCCACACCCGAAAACAGTTCGGCACCCCCATCGCGCATAACCAGCTCATCCAGGGCAAGCTAGCAGACATGTACACTAAGCTTGCTGCCTCCCGTGCCTATACGTACGCGACAGCCCGTCACATCGATAGCTATTCCTCTCTAGGATCAGCAGCAATCCGCACGCAGGACTGCGCAGGGGCGATTCTCTATGCTGCCGAGAGAGCCACGGAATGTACACTCGACGCCATCCAGCTCATGGGCGGAAATGGGTATGTCAATGAGATTCCAGCGGGAAGGTTACTCCGGGATGCGAAGTTGTATGAGATTGGGGCTGGGACAAGTGAGATTAGACGTATGGTTATCGGGCGGGCTTTCAACAAGGAGTATGCCCAATAATTGTGTGTGTTTAAAGGAGGTTTTCGTGCGATATAAATGTCTAAGAATACATATAAATATTTATAAAGTGCTAAAGAGGGAACGCGTAACTCATGAACTCGGCGCCCTATGATTTATCCAGGATTCTGTTTTGCGCCGTGAATGCATTAGTTCCTGTGTCTTGTGGATCGGCGGACAGGGCCTGATGACTTCACAGCAGGCTTTTGAGCCTGAGATGTTGATGTCTGCGGTGCCTTTGAAGTCGCCGCTCGTTTCGCTCTTGGCTGCGCTTCAGGGTCCACGTTGTCTCCAGGTTTCTCCAATTGATCATCTACCGAGATTGAAGCCTTTCGTTTCCGTCCCCTTCGCGACATAGTAGCCGTAGATTCTTCAATTTTCTTTCTCTTGGCCGGCGGTTGGATGGTAGCCCTGTTGAGCGCGAATCCTTGATCCTCCTTCAATGCCTCCAGAGTACTTTCAGTACCTTTATGCTTGTTTTTCTTCGACTGGGCAGGCATTTTAGATGGTGAATTCGTGACTACCACCTGGGGATTAACCGAGGCGGACAAAGGCTTCGCAGGTAGTGCTTCCGCAGCGTCCGAGGAAACCGCCTCGTCCTCGTAATTATCCTCCATTAACGATGGTACATCGAGTTCCGACTCGCTCTGTGCACGCGAAGCAATGTCCAACGACTTCGGGGGCGGCATCCGTCCACGTAGATGCTTGATTGCTGGCTTAGCGTCCCGGAATATATCTCTCCAGTTCTTCAACAGAGAGACCTTCTCCCCATCACCAGGTGCATAAATCTCGACCATGTCCTTTTCATCATCGGGGGTTTTCCATGCAACTCCCTCGAAAGAATTGATATCGGCTGCTAATGTTTCTGCTACTTTCCGGCGTTTCGAGGGAGGCGCGTTGATAAGAAAGGGTTCGTCAATTGGCAAAACACCCATGGCGCGGAGTCGACGGACGGCGGTGGGATCGTCATCATAGTAGTCGTCAGTCAATTCTTCCCAGTCACTGTATAGGTCTGCGGTTTCGATGGAAGGATCTTCGAGAAAGGTAACGTCGTAGGTAGCGGCTGCGGCTAGGTCATCCTGTGCCATTGTTGGTTAGTTGGAGCTCATAAGGCTGACAAGGGTGTACCGTTGAGCAAACATACAGCTGCGGTCGGGTCTGCTTCCTCAACCCAGAAGATATCATCGTCGTCGTACTCGTAGTACTCTTCCTCGTCGTCGGACATGATTGGTGAGATGCGCCAAACGAGTGCCGGAAAAACGGGAAAAAGGAGAAAAGGCGAAAGCCAAAACAAGGGGAAAAAAAAAGAGAGACAAGTAATGTTCAAGTGAACCCTCCGCCACTCGAAGATAGGGCACGCTTAAAGTAGAATGAGGGTGCGATGCAATAAAGGGCTGATGAGGTCAGAGGCAGCGCTTGCGCGATGCCAAGAGTTGAAGAAAAAGTGTACTTGCAAGGGCTGGTCACGTGCATTGTCCTGCTCCGACGCAAAGCGCATGCGGGGAAAGGGCGGGCGATCGCCGCCATACAAGAAGCCGAGGGGGCTCAGGTGAGTTTGCTGGATGCTTTTTACCGACTCTCAAATACATCCAACTGTTACTTGCACGCTTAAGAATATGCGAGCTACTGTTTCTCTCTAGTGTACTCCGTGGCATCGCCCTAACTCTCTGTGCCCACTTTACTCCATACTACAATGCCGCTCTTGGCCCTTCTCCGCACGTCTACCCGCCTAGGGTCAACGGTTGTTGCTCGACGCTCACAACGAGCTGCCTCCACAGTAACGACCAGCTCCTCGAAGCCTGCTCGCACCTTGGACTCTATCCTGATTGCCAACAGAGGCGAGATCGCATTGTAGGTCCCGATCCGCCTCTCTCAGGTATATTTACCAATAATAGATAGACGAGTTGGCCAGACCGCGGCGCAACATGGAATCCGTGTTACGACGCTATACACCAATCCCGATCGTCAAGCGCAACACGCATTGAGTGCACCGTTTGCATTTAATCTCGGCTCTGTATCCGCATATCTTGACGGGGACCGTATTATTGAGATTGCCAAGGCGCAAGGATGCCAGGGAATACATCCGGGCTATGGCTTTGTAAGTCAGCTTGTTATGTGAACGTTTGAAAATACTGATGGCTTGTATACCAATAGCTCAGCGAGAACTCGGAATTCGCACGCAAGTGTACGGAAGCAGGACTAGTCTTTATCGGACCACCGTGGAAAGCCATTGAGGATATGGGAGATAAGAGGCATGTCTATTAATGACAACGCTTACTCTACAACTTACTGACAACACTTGCGTATAGTCAGTCCAAGAATATCATGACCGCGGCCGGAGTACCTTGTGTCCCTGGATATCACGGCGATAACCAAGACCCCAGGTTTCTCGAAACGGAAGCCGATAAAATCAAATATCCCGTGCTCATCAAAGCCATAAAAGGTGGTGGTGGAAAGGGAATGAGGATAGCGCGTTCAAAAGACGAATTCCAAGCTCAGCTCCAGTCGGCTAAGTCGGAGGCTATGAACTCTTTTGGAGATGACCATGTTTTGGTTGAGAAATATATTACAACACCGCGACATATTGAAGTCCAAGTATTTGCCGACAAGCACGGAAACTGCGTGGCACTGGGTGAGCGAGATTGCAGTATCCAGCGGCGTCATCAGAAAATCCTGGAAGAGTCACCAGCTCCTCATCTGCCTGACGCAACTAGAAAAGATATATGGGCAAAGGCTAGGTCTGCTGCCTTGGCTGTTGGTTACGAAGGGGCTGGCACTGTCGAGTTTATTTTTGACAACGATACAGGAGAGTTCTTCTTCATGGAGATGAACACTAGGCTTCAAGTAGAGCACCCCGTAACAGAGATGGTCACTGGCCAAGATTTGGTGCATTGGCAACTGAAAGTTGCAGAGGGCGCTGAGCTTCCATTGACGCAGGACGAAGTCGAAGCCAGTATAGCGAGCCACGGGCATGCGATTGAAGCCAGAATCTACGCCGAGAACCCCGCCCAAGGCTTCATTCCAGATTCTGGCACACTCCTTCATGTTCGCACTCCTGCCATAACCGAGGATGTCCGAATTGACGCGGGATTCGTGCAAGGAGATGAGGTCTCAGCCCACTATGACCCTATGATTGCAAAGTTGATAGTCCGGGGCGCCGATCGACAAGAAGCTATCCGCAAGCTTGCTGCAGCTCTGGAAGAGTATGAGGTGGCCGGCCCAGTGACAAATATTGAGTTCTTGAAAACAATCTGCAAGAGTGCTGATTTCATCTCTGGGGAAGTTGAAACCGGGTACATCGAAAAGCATCACGATGAGCTTTTTGCTATTGATATTATCCCGCCTGAAGTGTTGGCACAAGTGGCGCTGACTTGCCTACACGACGACCCCCGTCTCGCCACACTAAAGACAGCCAACTTCCAAGGCTCTGCCGTTGGATTCGGACCCGGATATCAAGAACACCACATGACTTTTACGGATTTGGCATCAGCGAACAGCCAGGCCTACGATGTCAAAGTTCAACAAGCTGGCGAAAACTTGTTCAATGTCAAGGTTCTCGAGCACTCTTTCGAGCAGGTTATCAGCCACCACAACGCAGACTCCCGCATCACCACCTCGTTCTTCCCACACGCACGCCTTGACACAACCGTCATCCGCGACAACGACATAGTCGTCGTATTTCAACGCGGCAGGCAATACCGCCTCGCCATACCACGAGCAAATTGGATGGAGAAGGCACTGGGCATGAAAGACGTCACAAATAGCGTTCTAGCACCGATGCCCTGCAAAGTCCTCCGTGTCGAAGTCCAAGTCGGCGATGTCGTGGAAAAGGACCAGCCTCTTGTGGTTATTGAGAGCATGAAAATGGAAACAGTCATTCGCAGCCCGCAGAAGGGGAAGATTGCAAGAGTTGTCCATCAAAATGGGGTAAGTCACGCGGCCCTCAATCTTCATTTGACCCTGGTTCTATATCACCTCGGTTTATGGTTTCCCCCTCCCACAACCCTACCGGGTCGGGGTTTTAGCGGCTTGATCTATCCCCCACCCCGAAATCATCCCCAGCTTGCAGGATCTAGAAGAATCTGGCCCAGAATCCAAGGTCTGGCCGACTCGGCTGTCTTGGAACCTGGACTAGCTGGCCGGACATCGGCTTCCCTAATCCGGGGTCCCAGTGTGACGGGTCAAGCACGGCCCTCGTTAAGCTTCTACGAAGCGTCCTACGAGGTTCCACCATATACACTATATACATTATCGCTATTGGAAGTATCAGGCTAATCGTTTGTTTAGGACCAATGTAAAAGCGGAACGCCACTTGTTGAGTTCGCATTTGAAGACGAAGAAGGGCCTAATTAGACGGCGAACATTGTGCCCATCAGTGGGCCGAGGGAGATGTTGAACGAGCCGACGACAGTGAGGAAAAATGTGATACTATTGAGCAGCGACCAAGGCTGTCGTATAAATACAAAGAGAATGATTGTGAAGTATCTTGGTAGCAAGGCGACGAGGTCGATTCCTGGAACCACCAGGTTGGATGCAATCACGATGCCGATGCCGAACTGAGAAAGCATGAACGCAATCGCAAAGGCAACGCTAGATCGAGCCCCTCAGTTATCTTTGTTTTGTTGGACCGCGTCGAGGAAGTCATAAAGATTCCAGAAGTATTTATGTCCCACTTTAGAGAGCCAAATGATTAGAAGAGTAACTCCTGTTAATGACATGATGTGTAAGCAATATCAACGTTGAGTTCACTTGGAATGGAAGGGCAATGTATATTCTTACTTCGTGTAAAGCTGCTAACAGCCTATCTTGATCTGCGAAGTAAGATCCCAAATATTACCGTCGGAGTAAGCTCAAAGTCCATCCAAGGTTGGGCTTCAGTAAGGTGAGGGACAGCAGAGAACTGTTGATTAATAGCACTTTAGTCGACCCAACCAAACTTCGAACTATCAGTATGACATGTATTGCTTCTACCAAGAACACTCCCCCAAGCAGAACAAGCCTCCACCCGGTACTCGGTGCATAGCCCGGTGGCCTTTTGGCCGTGGTTGTAAGTACTCCGTAGTGACCACTGTCCAAACGACCAAAAAGCTGTAGGTCGGCGATATCCTCGCGGGCCGAAGATATGACATGATCCACCGGATCCAGTAAGATTTTGACCCACCTACTATAGTTGGGATGACTCTGAAGAATATGGTTGGCGGGCTGGTATAGATGCTGTATAGTTGAAATCTCAAGGAGCAAAGTTGGTCATATATCTCACGAGGCCCAGGTAAGAACCAGGTGATCTATGGGACTCCCTTCAGGTCCCCGAGATGCGATAAGGAGCCGGCGGACAATGATTGCCACGGAACTGAACAGCCCAGCCATTCTCTGAGCCCATGATTGTTTATCGGACCGCAAGCGGTTCGTAGGATGCTCGATGTTAGGACCAACTAAGGGAGAGCTGTTATCCAGTCCTTTGAACCCGATGGGCAATACCGATTCTCGGAGTGACGACAGGGAACATCGCAAATCTCAGGCACAGAGATACCTACGGCGCGGGGCTACCGCTGAGCAATCATGATGTACCCCGATTAGCCTTCTTATCACTATGAGGAGTCAGAGATTCTAGCTGCATCGACGACGCCCCGGGGGCGAAGAATGGGCAAACCGCAAGGTGTGATATGCCGAAACCAAAGTACGCTGCAGTGACCTGCAGAGACCCTGGCAATATCTAGCAGTTGTAATGCTAATAATGCCTGAGCGAGTATCCCTGTCAATAAGCCGCTGGTAGGAAAAGTTTATTCGTTTTGATTGTTTCGTACTAATTTATAGCAGAAGATGCGTGAAGAGTCAAACAAATGTAATGATTGAACGCGCCTTGGAATATTGCATTGATTATTGCATTAAGTGGTCATTGCTTGCGCGTCTACTCCGCTGCGATTCGAGATTTTTGGACTCGAGCTCGAGGCTAATTGTCATTGCTAGAGTTCCCATACGTTAGCATGATACAAATCGACCATGGCCAAGTATTATGGCTTGAGGATCTAGAGTCGGTGGTTTCGACAGCGCGGTTTCCGAAGTAAATGCTACTTCGCAATGGTAGTCGCTAGGGAAGGGCCTCGAACGAGAACCGAAATTGCAGTCGGTCTCTGGACCTGACACAAAACTGGGAGGAGGAGTCACGCGGAGGCGAACAGACAAGGATATCAAGAATGGAGCTGGCGTGGCAGATCCCCCGGCCAGATCGCTGCATGGCGGCTGGGGCCTGGATCTGCGTCTGTCCACCTGACATCGTGAAAAAGTTGAAAGAGAGCAAACTTTCGGATAGTTGAAACATTCTTGTGCCCATGGAGGCATTTCTACCAGAAGGTCACTATGAGTGTAGTAGAATTGGTATAGCTTGGTATTCCAGTTGCTCCTTCTTTATGAACAGTTTGTAGCAGTGACAGGGCTCATAACAACACACAAGACTGGTAGTCAGAGCTCATTAAATCTATGACTCTCAGCAATCCGCAGCCCGGCACTGTCTTCTTGTTTTTATCTTTCCTTTTGTTCTGGCCTTGGTTTTTGCCGTCCTGTGGCCACTGTTGTCACTGGTTTACATGCTGGCTCGTGCATCGTGACATTCATCGAATCTAGTCAGTTGCCCCTCGAGCTTCCGTCCATGGCCCAAGCACTTCAAGGTTAAAAGCTGGTGGTCCGTTCCTCTAGAGGCCTCTGGGGTTTACTATTCTTCTCTACCCCGTCTCCACCCCACATAGTCGATCCGATCCAAGCTTTCGATTCTTACCTTCACTATGTTCAGGCCTATGGTCCTTAGTCAGAACGTTAAGACTGTCAACCAGAGCTTCCGTCTGATTGCTCTGTCTGCAACAGCCCGACATCCTTTTCGCCCGCTCTCAACCACGTTTCCCCGAGCCCAGAAGGACGACAAGAATGATCCGTTAGTGAAGGCTACCACGAGAGCTCCCGGTGGTGCTGCCGGAGAAAGCGAGGGAAAGTACGCGCGTACGGATGAGAGTGTGGTTATCGAATACCCCGATGACGAAAACATGCCTCGCAGCCCTGTTGTTCAGGGTCGCGGAGGAATGCACTTTAAACGCACTCTTGCTCAATTTTCTTTGGAGAACAGGGTCACTCTAGTCACTGGCGGTGCTCGTGGCTTAGGGCTGGTTATGGGACAGGGCATTGTGGCTTCAGGTTCCAATCTTGCTATTGTTGATTTGAACCGTGTGTGCTGACATAGATATGGTGACATTTTCCCATTTGCTGACCTCGTGGTAGGAGATGAAGCCCAGGACTCTGCGCACAAGTTGGTGGAACAGTTCCAGAAGGAGAACCCTGGCCTGGAAGAGTATGCTTCGTGTCCAACGTAGCTCTGCATTGTCGCTAACGGTCACCTCTCGATCAGGTTGGCCAAAGTTACCGCTCACTACGCTGATGTCTCGAACCCTGATTCCGTCAACAACGCTCTCTCCGAAGCCATTGCAGAACATGGCAAGATTGACCACCTCGTCACATCGGCCGGTTTCACGGAGAACTTCGATGCGATCAGCTATCCGTACGACCGCATCCGAAAGCTCTGGGGCGTGAATGTGGATGGCACATACCTGTTTGCTACCGGTGTTGCAAAGCACTTGATGGAGCGCAAGGCCCCTGGCAGCATTGTGATGATTGGGAGCATGTCCGGTTCCATTGTCAATGTGCCTCAACCCCAGGCGCCTTACAACGCCGCCAAGGCAGCCGTCCGCCATCTCGCTTCCTCCTTTGCTGTAGAATGGGCAAGACATGACATCAGAGTGAATTGCATCAGCCCGGGATACATGTTGACCGCTCTGTAAGTTGCCACCAGAGTCTCACAATTTAGCTGAGGAGGGCAATCGCTGATCTAGTGCACCAGGACCCGCAAGATTTTAGACGAGAACCCTGAACTGCGGGACAAGTGGATCTCACTCATCCCCACTGGCAAGATGGGTGTGCCGGAAGATCTCATGGGCGCGGTGACTTTCCTCCTCAGCGACGCGTCCAAGTACATCACCGGCGCCGATCTCCGCGTGGACGGTGGCTACACCGTGACCTAAAGATGAACCCATGAGTCAGGACTTGCCGTCAGTTTAGTATGACTTTTTACAACTCAACTCATGGAGTAGTCTTTCCTGCTACTTCAGGTTATCCTTGCATTACCTTAATATTTTCCTTCACAATCTGCTCATATCAGCATTCTTCCGAAAAGCGAAAACAGTGTTTCATTTGCAACTGGAGTACAGAGGGACAGTCGGATAATGTTTTGATAGACATCTGGATTTTGCTTGCCATATCATTGTTATTATCCTGCGATGAATATTATCTTATCCCGACCTTATCGTTCTTTGACTCGACAGTGCGAGTGCAGATATTGTATTGCTACACAACTTATGCATTTAACAACTCATCGGGCCCCATCTCATCATAATTTATCAGAGCCGAACTTGCCGCTTCAATCCAGCGGTCTAGCCTGGCCCAGCTTGATTCTCGATTCCTTGGTGCCATGCGCCGACGCAGTCATAGCGTTAGTCCGACCATCTGATCCTTCGGCCTTCTGCCGCTTTTCCAGAAGGTCCAATCCATGTCTCTGGAAATATTACCCAGGCTCTATTCGATCTGCTATAAGTGCTGATGTCCGAAGCTGTTACATCGCGCTTCTGCATAGAAAGAAGACCTAGGTTGGATATATTGCTTGTTCGTTGGCCTACATTACCTCGATGTCCTCATCTGAGAGCTTCTCTTGTGCTGATTTCATCGTCTTCTTCACAATTATCATCACCATCATCAGACTCTGCTGCCGCTACTGCTGCTTCATCGTCGTCGTCTTCTTCTTCGTTTTCAACCTCGACTACTACTTCTTCTCCATTATCTTCTTCTTCAAAATAATCATCATCGTTATCATCAAACTCCGCTACTGCTTTTTTTTTCTTCTTCTTGACTTTCAACTTCATCGACTTCTTCCATTACAGCGTCTTCATCCTTATCATCATCATCAGGCACATACTTCGTCCCTTCAAAGAGGTAAATGTGCTCCAGTGCAGCGTCATCCACGCAATACACCTACTATGTAATAGCTTGAATCATCAGCAGTCTCCACAGAGCCCTTACCATGCTCTGAGCGAATCACAAATCAGAAATTCTAGGAAATACTCGCCAGCGTTTTCGAGACTGATCAATCTCGTCGGCATTATAGAAATCTGGGTAAGGGGGAAGGGGAACTTGCCCGGTCAGCTGTCTGCTCAACAGCAACTGAAACGTTGTCCGCAATGGTCCGCTTGCGTGCACTTGCACTGCGCAGCTTGCGGGCCATCTCTGGTGCTACCAATGTAAAATTTTGGGACGATAGGCAGTCTGGAGTAAGAGTGGGTACAGTATATCGTCACTGTCTCTGAATAGGATCAAGGATTAGCAGTGGCCTTGTAAAGTGTTAAAGTCAGAAGGAAACTGGAGTAACAACGTGACTTGAGGCAACCCGCGTTGAAGTGGAATTCTGCTCAATCTTATAGGTAACCGACCCCTACGGTAACCTATGGGGTCGCGCTCTAGCGGGTTACCGTAGGGGTCGGTTATTGACCGCCGCGCAGAAGGTAACCCAGAGTCGGGCAACTTAGGGTGCGCAATGCCCGCATATTCCCAAGACCATGGAGTACTTGGCTTCTTGGAGAAGTCGAAATTGGCGTAGCCATCCTTAGTAGACATGCCAACAGGCTTGTTCTAACATAAAGAAACCAAGGAGATACTCGACACCGACGCAGGCCTCTCTATTGGTTATAAACTAGTGTAGGTGCTCTCGCGACCAAGATCCGGTTGAACCATTAAGGATGAGCTGACATGTGTGAAGAGAGCTTTAGGCTGCTCGTTGCCGAAGGCTGAGTCGATACATCTAAGATGCCCAGTAGGGCTACATGCCTGGCAGCCCGAGAGGCGAAGCCGAGCTAGATCAGATTTGTAATTCTGATCTTACCGAGCTGAACCGCACGTTCCGTACCCTGGGGCTATAGCTTGCATTAGATTATAGGAAAGTGCTCTATAGGCCTGAATAAGAGCGATGAACAGGCATTGGCAGGGTGTCTGGTATAGCCTCCAACGGACGCGAATATGGGCTCCGATGGCACCAACCTCACTCTAATTAACTGGACAACTATAGAATTCATAACTTCATAAGATTTAGTAACGAGGAGAGTTATGTAGGCTCTACATATCAGGTGACAGGGACCCGTGATGGCTCCGTGGATGGCGATCGTGACTTGATTCGACCAGCCCTCCTCTTCCCTTCTCTCCATCCTTGTGCTCCGACCCATTATTTCCTTCCCGCGTTTTGCGTCCATGGATGTTTGTTCAACATCGGAGCTAGACTAGAGGCACTTGCGTATCATCTCTATAATTTCCTCCGTCTTTTACTGTTTATTAACCTTTCGGCGCACACCGATAGCTTGAGAATGAGATCGCTGATCACTTCAGCCTGCACCCGCCGAGGGGGAGCTACTCCAGCCCCCCACGAAACTAGGCCCAATTAGCCCTTCGACCCCGTTTAATTCGCCGAACGCCTCCCCTGCAGCGGAAGTCTTCTGGATCATCCTCTCGTCTCACGGTGGCGAGAGGTCGAATTTCTAAACAGAAGACTGAACAGGCGGCAGATCAATGACAAATTCGAGACAGAGCACCGACCGATGATCGGCTGAGCTGAGATGATATGGAACTAGCGGAACTGGCATCTCGGTACTCGATTTGGTGGGAATTGGGTGGCTCTGTTCGGGCTCCTCGCCAATCATGGTTGTAGGACTGGGATCTTCCGCAGATTGCAGACTGCAGCTCTGAAAACTGGAGTGCGTACGGAGTACTCCGCGGGGGCCGGGGTAGACCATGGCCTGATCAGCTTCCACTACTATATGGATCGGTGTCTTCTTGCCACTACGGAGCATGCCTGGAGCTGCGATAGCGATCTTCATTCAGTCAGTCCCCAGAAGCATGGAAGAATGTGGGGTGGAAGTTCCAAGGTTCCCAACGGGCATTCCCGACACCCTGGAGCTGGTTTGGACTCTTGTGGTGATAGGCTGGGGCTATGATCCCGTTGCCCGCTGGATGTAGAGCCAAGTGGACTTTCTCCGTAGACTAATCACCAGGCCCTGGCCAGCAAATGCCCTAAGCAAGGCCGTCGCATCAACTGACTGGCATTATTCCACGCTGTGACCTATCGAGTCTGGTCAGCAATCCTCATGATCTAATTCTGATTGCCGGGTCGTCAAGTCAAAGAGTTCTTTTTCTGGCGGGATAGTCTGCCTTGCTCTCCACTGGGCACCATCGGTAAGACTCGGCTTAAGGCACCAAATCCTTTCTTTCTTTCGCCTTTCTCCTTCTAGCCCAATACTCTGTTCCTGGATCTTTGATTTTGCCCTCTGCATGTTTCCCCCATATGCAGCGGCCGGGTTGTCTCTGCGCAGTGCATGTGGAGAAATCCGGCTTTGCGCTGCCCTTGCAGTCACTCTGACTCTGCTCTGCTCACAATCCGGGCATTCACTCTCCCTGCGTTTGTTCTGACTCTCTGACCACCTCCCTCCTCCATATTCACCGCTAGTCCCTTGACTGTTCTTTTCCCTTTCTACTCTCGCCTTACCTGCCTGATCTTTCCATTTTGACCATGTAGTGTTAGTGTTAGTGTTGTCGCCAACTCATCCTCACCAGCACTCTCCTTGCCAAACTCAACATTAACTTGTCACTCACGATGGAGAGTCTACCAAAAGGCTTGGTGTCCGTCTCAGATAAAGTCTCAACAGAGCTGGATGGTATTGGTGTTGATGCCGTGGACATTGGAGATATCGTGCAGTTGTGGAAAGGTGCGCTTGCTTGCTTGCCTCTTATCGTCCCTTCCTTACTCTCCAACAGCAACATACTGATCACTCACGCAGCATACAGCACCAACCCTTCCGCCCATCAAGGCGACGCCGGCTACCGCTTGCAGAACTTCTTCTGGCGAATTTGGAGCAGCAAGCGCCTAAGCAGCTCTATAACAGGATCGTCGCTCTCTCGCTTGTTCCTGCAAATCTCAGAACCAGAGCCAGATTCCACGCCCACGCCAACGAGTCACAGCCCGACTCTGCCCCCAACTCCATTCAGGCCCCCGGAAAAGGCACAGCCAAAGGTGGGGAACACGAACACAACGATAACCAACCTTCCTGTAACTGTAACACGCTGCTGACACTCTGATGCAGGAAACCGACCCGGCCTCGTCCGGTTTTAAACGTGATGAAAAACACCCACAGCACCCACCACATCACACCAAAAGCCAAAGTCACCCGGCTCCAACAACAGCCACCAAGCCGCTACAGCCTATACTAAAGAAGTCCAACAGCTCCTCACACGGCGAGGTCCAGAAGACCACCCGCCTGCTGTTAACAGGCCTCGGCGGGCAGAGTGTCACCCGCAAACCATCGAACCCACCGACGCCCATTCCTCCTTCCCGTCCTATCCTCTTTGAGGAACCAAAGGGCACGAGTACCGGTAGCGCTACCACCACAGCTGCCGCTACTCGCGCAGGCCAGGGCCAGAAGAAGACGAAGACGATTGCTGTGGCGAGCAAGGCGAAGACAAAGACGTCCAAGCGCCGGCCTGTGCTGATGCGGCGCAAGTCGTCACAGCAATCTTCGAATTCGGTGTCGTCGACTCGCAATAATTCGCCACAGACAGACTTTGTTGACGAGTCAGCCGATGCGGATAAGGGGTTTGCTGTGACGGATGAAATTGATGAGGAGGCTGTGGAAGACTCGCCTGAAGAAGGTAAGTAGCCATACTCAGACAACGTCCAGCATCACTAACACACCCCTCAGAGCTAATGATCGTTACCCCCAACACTCCCATCGTCCCAGAAGAGGCGATTGTCTCCCCAGACACTCCAGACATCATGATAGCACCAACACCAATACGAAAATCGAGCTTAATGTCCGCCACCACAGCAACAAGCGCAAACGACACCACTTCAGCACCCAAAACCCCTCCCTCAGAGCCGTTCCCACCACTGGTTTCCGATGACAATGAAGAATTCCCCATGCCCGCCCTTCCAGAGCCTTTCATTTCCGACCTCAAAGACCTACTTCACAAAAACACACCTCTTCCATCTCTCCGCCCGCGTGCCTCCCCACCAACTGTTGGCTTCTTTTCAGCAACCGCCTGTCGTCACTACGACGTGCGCCATCTCTCGGAAGAGAACTACGAGCAACCGAACAGCTCGAAGCTAGTAGCGCCGGATTTCCGGACACGGTTCGTTGAGCAGAAGAAAATCGCCGATGAATACTATGCGCAGTATGTTCAACAGTGTTTGAACCAGGATGAGGACGAGGATGGGGAGGATCACGATCTCGATTACGGTCATGGTCAAGGTCAGGATTTGGGAAACGTCAATACCCAACTAGGGTTATTTGGACAGGATGCCAATCAGGGTCTCATGGACGACGCGGACGTCGAAGAGAGAAGACCAGGGACCGCAACCACAACGACCGAAGCAACGACGTCTCCCTCAAAATCCCGCTTCGGCGATTCACATACGCAGTCGCACGGGGCATCAACAATCGCAACGTCAATCCTAACCGGCCAGAGCGGGGATATGGATGCTGATCTGTACCAGAATGCGCAGGGGGTGTTTGCGCCGGTCGACGTTCTAACTCCAGCGCCAATCCACGGGCATGATCCTGACGAAGAACTAGGCCCTGACCATGGTCATCAGCATGGATTCGTAAATGCAACGCTAAATGCAAGTGCGAATGCAACTACGCCGGCCATAGCCGTGCCGATGTCTGTGCCAGGGGGAGCAGGAACTCTGTTCTCGACGCCACCCGGTCTATCCTTACCCCGTCGAGGAGGCTTGAGTCTTTTGATTGAGCAAAGTCGCAATAGTATGGCTGGGCAAGGGATGGGAAAGCTGGCTACGACTACAAGCACTGAGAAGGAAGGAGATTATCAGTGAGTAATGATTGTCTTTATTTGCGTTTGATACCACTTCAGTGCGATGATGATTACCAATAATAAACCTGGAACCTCCAAACCTGAAGCCGAAGCCGAACCTGTTTATAGCCATGTATAACATACCAACCAGTAAAGCAAAAAAGAAGGAAAATCGAAGCCTTAATCACTCCAGCGTGGACCAGCCACCATGCAACGCGATGATGCCTCTTCCATTCTATCCAAGTCACCCTTCATAACCCACCCCATCAGCCTTTGAGACCGGAACAGAGTCACACTCAAGCCATCTCCTTCTCCCCACCCTCAACATCGGCCCCCTTCCTCCTGAACGAGAACCCCTTGAACCCCCCACTCCCACCACTTCCCTTAGCCTTCCACCACCGAACGCCCCTCCAGGCCGCCGACAGACACCAAAACACCAAGCAAGCAAGATCAACCCACACAGCCCTGCGCATGCGCGTAACCTTGCTATCCCCACCCTCCTTGCCGCCAACATGATAAACACCAATATACATCTCGCCAAAGATACCAAAGACAACCAGCCACAGGATGACCAGGACCGACTCCCACGCAAACAGCGGCAGGAAGAGTCCACCGCGCTGGCTGAACGCCGGCTTGGAGCGCTTCTTCCACCACCACCCGAGCACAAGGTACAGCAGGGCGGACACGGTCGACATGAACGCCGTCACCACGGCATACACCCAGCGGCTGGGCGCCGAGTTGCCTGCATCGCGCGCGCTGTTGATGTCCTGGCTGTACAGGCCAATGACGGCGAGGCCGAAGGCGAACTGCACGACTGCGAGGGCGGTTGAGAGGAGCGCTTTCATTTTCGCGCGCTTGCCGAGCGCAGAGGGGGGTGTTTGCTCGGGGAGCGGGGGCG